>VYZQ01061720.1:73729-91620 GCA_013400655.1 Mystacornis crossleyi | reverse complement strand
ATGAGCCTCATGATTACCTATTCAGATAATTCTGGCTGCCAAATTAGGAAGTTAATCCTTACAGGAGAGGTTCCATATGCCTTCAGTTTGATTCAATATTATGTACATTGTGATTATACCAAAATTCTTGTATGATCTGTATTTCACATCAGTTAGGTGTTTTGTAACCTGATTATCTGAGGGGGAAAAACCCTTCTTCCCCCACCCCAAAACAAGTTTTGCCTCATCGTTAATTCTACAGTCAGCATAGAACCCGGATGTTGCAAATCTGTTTCTCTTACAGCATTAAGATAATAGCCATAATACATACCATAGAAATGACTGTGTTTTGTTTTAATCATAAATTGTTAAAAGTTCAGAAGAAAAGTAATGTTGATTTTTATTTGACCAAGCTGGTAACAGCTGACTGTGTAGCTGCATGTGGATGAAGACTTGCCTTTAGTAGCTTAATTATTAATTTCTTTTAAAATAAGCGATGAATGGAGAATTAAAAGATGTTTCTTGTCTTCAGGTTTCAAAAGCATGGAATTAACTCCTCTTGCTGCCATAAGTGTAAATGTTCTTTTGGCTGGGAAAGAACTGAACGTAAATGGTCCCATTCAGGTTACACTTCCTCTTCCCACTACTACTGTAAAATCAGGAGATGCTGTACCTGCCTGGACATTTGATATGAAAATTGGTAAGTGGGTTAAGTTATTTGTTATTCTGCCCTCTAGCACAAGCCTGTAGTTTTGGGCACATGGTACTGTGGGTCACGGAACCGTGATGACACTATTCTATGAGGTGATGGTCTATAGACGGTCAATTTTTTTAATGGCCTAGCTTGAATTGTTCAAAGGTATTTCCCTGTTTTCATTAGTTCAAAAAGCTTTGGTAAAATTCATTACCATTCCTCTTGCCTGCATTTTTAATGCACTGGATTTTTATTTTCATGGGAGGCTGAGTATTCACAGAACGTATATTTTAGGTGATGTTAAATTTCAAGCCTAGTAATTTTGTGAATTCCTTCTTTAAAGAAAGCAAACCAGAACTGAAGATTGGGTTGCTTTGTTTCCTAGAGTGTAGTTCTAAAGATGCTTTGATGCTAGAACTGGAATAGATGTTGCTTCAGTTAACAAAAACAATTCAGAAAGTGAAATGAAGGGGAAATAAGAGTTATCCAAGGGAAGAACAGAATTCTTCCAGTATGCAAAGAAGAGGCTGGGGATTAGTCATTCTAAACCTTTTGTCATCCCTTCATGTCTAATTTTAGTCAAGACTGAGTAATGAGCTACGTCCATGTAACCCATTTAGATGGCCTGTATTAGGTGTGGGTGCGTTAGTGTCCTGATTGTCCTACACTGCACCTTATGGTTGCCACCACACTTCAGCTTGAAATATGCAAGTGAGGGAGGAGGTCATGTCTTGGCCTTATCAAGGCAAAAAGCTTTTGTTCAGCTGTTGGAAGGAGAGGGACACCAGCTCTAACAGTGTTGTTTACATGTTCAAGAAAGAAACAGATCATCTTAATGAAGAACATGGATTTGAATTAAAAACATGCTAATAAAATTTGGTTAGGCTGTCTTGTGCGAAAAAAGCAAATAGGTTAAGTTTTGACATAGAAGATTTAAGTCTGTCTGTACACCTAGAAGGCTTTAGAGGGATAATTGGTGGAAAGAGATGGCATTTTTCATCAAAGAAAGGGTTTTAGTCTGAGGTACTAAAATATCACCCAGGGTTTACATTTCTTACTGCCACAGCCACTTTTGCCAGCTGCTGTGCTGAGCTGCTTTAACTCCCTAACCAAAGCTAAGTCAACGCTGTTGTTAGAACAACGAGTTGACAGAACTGGAGCAGCACAGGATCAGGTCAGAATATAAACCAGTGTAAGGTGTTTGTTATGTGGGTGTCGAGGGTCCTACTCAGCATCCCTACATAGGCATGTTGGCCTTGGGAGTAAAACAGGAGCCAGGAGCATGACATGCTGATCCAAAACCCAGTAAAACCCCAGTTGGTTTTTTCCTCTCCAGTGGGATGTACTTTGACAGAGATTCCAGAAAGGCAAATTGTTTGTAGTGGATGCTCTCTGAGGTATACTGTACACATGGAACCTTCACTGCTGCTTGCTGAGGAGAGGGCAAGGAGGATGGCAAAAAAAGGACAGAAACTTTTGGGGCATAACTTAACTTGTATTTTTTCTCCCATTTCCTCCTATCTTACAGTAAAAATTTGCAACTGTATTCACTTTCTGAATGTTCATTCTTAAATATGTTTCTTTTATTTTTGACCACTGATCCAACACATTCAAAATTACTTTTTCCTAAGGTAACTGAGTAATTGCAAGGCATGTTGTAGTCAAGGTTCTGCTGACTGAGGGCAGCTGAACACCTCAGCTCTGCAGCAAGCATTCCAGAGCATCCATAAGGAGCAGCAGGCCCCCATCCGAGCTGAATGCAGAGCTCCTGCTGCACTCAGTAATGAGGCTCTGGCATCCAAGATGTTGCATGTGGGATGTCCCCAGCACGACGCTGACACAATTTTAAACTCTGAAGTCCTTGGATAATGTGTTATGATGGTAATCAGAGCTCCCATGTCAGTATTGATAGTGGCAAGGGAACAGGTCTGTGTGGGCTGACCCATATGCACCAGGAAAAGAGAGAAACTGCTTTCACAGGTCTGCCTGTGCAGTGTTCCCTGGGGTTACTCCAACTGTAGTAGTACTGAGACTGTTCCTGGAAAATGAGCTTTGGTAATTGTACTCCAGCTGCTGTAAGTGCAGAATTTGTTCATCTGTTTTGAGTGTGGCTTCCTTCTCACTAAATATTTTGCTGCATTACTGCTAAAAGTACTTCGTGGATTTTAACAGAATTACAAAAAACAGAAAGCTTGCATTCAACATTAAATTGAGAATTATATCCTTCTGCTTGAATGGCAGTAAACCATAGAGAAAATGGGCTTACTCATGAATCGTATTTTAATATTTTTTCTTAATACCTTGTATTTTCTATGGGGTATATTGTGGGAAGATGTAATTTACGGAAAAGGACAGCAAACATTGTATGGCTTCTTATGGCTTTGTTCAGTCAAGATGGAACTTATTTTTGCCTTTTATACAATGTTTGCTGGTATTACTGCTGACTCTGGACAAGGTTTCTTAGGTGGCTGAGAAAGCGCTTTGAGAGCTCTGGGTGGTTGCTGCTGCCCTTCCCCTCTGTCAGCCATCACAAGCACCAGGAGAAGGCCGCATGTTTTACTGCTAAATGATATTTTCTCTGTGTGTGCCTGTGCATGTGAGCATCTGTGGCAGGTGTCCATCCTCATCTCTACCTCCTGGCTGGGAGATATTTACTTTTGCTTTGCTGAAAAAAGGGTCCTGGAAGAAAATCAAATTGAAATTCATATAAGCTCCAGCTTACATGAGCTATACTGTTTTCATACTTCAATTGTTGGTGTTTAAAAAAAGCTGGTGGTTCTCTCTTCTCAGTATTTGCAGGTTGAATATGTAAGGTTGGTTACATGAGGATATTTTCTGTGCTTAGAATTTCACAGATGGCCCACAATAAATATGTTTAGGTGAATTAAACTTAATTCTCCCTCTTCTAATGGATGATCTATTAATTGTAGAAGCTGGCATACTGTAATACCTGTCCCTTTCGTTGCCAAACAGATGGTGTGGAATCTGTGTCCTAACAATAGCACTTCCTTGGGCTAAGTGAACTGTTACAGCCTTGGGGCAGGGAGGAGGAGAGACACATTCAAGACAAACATTGTTTATCCTCTTGCAGCTTAATAAGATTAAAATGTTTTTCCCACTAAGTTCTGCTAGCCAGTGTTAAACTTGTGTTCATGTGCATCAGTTACCTGCTCCCTCATTTTTTAGTCTTGGCCTTCATGCATACTTAAGGTCATACAATAGGCTTTTTCAAATTATTTGTGTTCATATCTGTGAAAGACATTAATTAATAGAAAACAAATCAAATTTACTTCTCATAAGTAATGTTGATTTGTTTCAAAGTAAACAGCCACAGAGGGATATTTGCAATGAAATTGTCAGGAGAGGGAGTTTGCCTGTTTAGCTAAAGCTTTGTAATAAACAGTGGCTAGGTCAGAAGTTTCAGTTTTCTTGTGACCTTGTGTATTTTTGGTAATACCCTAATTGCTGATGGTTTGAGGTATAGAAGAATCCTGCATGGCATGTGCAATGTTTTGTCCTTTTTTTTCCCCCAGGTGCTTGGGTAAACCGTGGGCTAGGAATGGTCAAGGAAGTGGATGGTCAGTTAGTATGGACATACACTGCTCAACACTTGGGCTACTGGATAGCAGCTCCACTGCCTGGAACAAGAGGTATGGCAACAACTGGCCAAGCAATTGCTGAATGCCCCCGTAAGGCTGTCAGTTTGATTGCTTTATTTAACAGCAGGAAGGGAGAACTGACATGCAGCTTCACCACTTGGATAACTTTCATTTGAGTCCTTACAGTGATTTTGTTGCATGTTTTGTAAATTCAGATGAAGGGATCTATCAGAGAAACAGTATGTCTAATTCCAAAAAGAGGTAGCAGTCTCTGACAGAGTGCTTAGAAAATGTAGACCACTTTTCTAAGTTAGTTTTGACAATTAATACAAATATAATTTGTCTGCTTGGAATGAATCAGATATCATGGTAAGGCTTTAGTACTTGAGATGAACCTGTCATTATATTGTAACCTGTTTGTATATTTTCTAGTTTGCTGAAATAGCAAGGTGAAAAGGGAAGGATGAACATAATGCCATTGGAACACAAAATCACTGGAAAAGTACCATTCATTTTATTAGCACTGCACATCAAGTGGAATCATTTGGTTTTAAGAACTAATGCTTGTCTGGTTTTGTTTGACAATCTAGAATCCATTATTAGTGCTGTTTCCAAGGACATAACAGCCTATCACACCGTGTTCCTTACGGCCATACTGGGAGGAACTGTTGTCATTATCATTGGATTTTTTGCTGTTCTTCTTTGTTACTGCAGGTAAGAAAAAAGAAGTTCCAGTGGGCTCGGTTTGAGTAGAGTTTCAGGTTGATAAAATAGTCTTTTGAGGTTAAGACTTGTTTCCTTAGCTAAACTATAATGTGTAGCCTAATATTTTTTAAGAAATTACAGTTGTTACAGAACTTCATTTTAGGTTTGTGATGTCACATTAGACTATAACTTCTTAACCAAAGTCTAAGCTTCAGCTTTGGTAGTCAACAGTCCAGTATTTCCTAGTATGCTCTGCAGTCACCTTGCTTCTCTTTTGCATAGGGATAAATGTCGTCAGACACAGAAGAAGGAAAAAAACACAACTAAGCTGGAGGTCATAAAAAAAGATCAGACAACATCAACAACTCACATAAATCACATCAGTGCTGTCAAAGGGTCTTTAAAGTTGGAAGATAAGTCACAGTTATATACACCGAAGATTTCTTCATACAGCCCTCAAAGAAGGCTGTCCATAGACACAGAAGATGGAAAATCACAAGACAATTTTAAAATCTACACAGAGGATGCTTCTTATCAGTCCTCCTGTCAGACTGGTCAGGCAAGAAATTCAGCCCATTCAGGTGAGCCTAATGCTGGAGTGAGGCTTTTACAGCAGCCAAAGCACAGTAGCAGTACTATTTCCCAGGCTCCTAGGGACATTCCAGACCAAAAGAGATACCTTTCACTGAAAGAGGAGATGTATGGGCTTTCTCATATCCCAGAACATCTAATGCATATTTACAATCAGCCTATTGCTATTCTTCAAACCTCAGACCTTTTCCACTCCCCAGAACAACTGCATCCTGCTAAATCAGCAACTTTGCCAAGGAAAGGGCAGCTGGTGTATGGCCCCATGATGGAACCCATGAATCGCGACACTTACATGCAAACACTCCCTAAAATGCCAGTGCACTCTCATCCCCAGCCTTCTGCCTGCAGGGATGAAAACAGTACCCTGGGTGGTGAAGAGGGCTTACCTTCCCAAACATCCAGCTGGGGCCGGTACACCAACAGCTTACTGGAATCTGTCTCTGTTCCTGGGACACTGAATGAAGCAGTTGTAATGACTCCGTTTTCATCTGAACTTCAAGGTATTTCAGAACAAACGTTGCTGGAACTCTCTAAAGGAAAACCATCTCCACATCCTCGAGCATGGTTTGTGTCCCTGGATGGAAAGCCAATTGCTCAAGTGAGGCATTCCTTCATAGATCTGAAAAAGGGCAAAAAAACAGAGAGTAATGATACCAGTCTGGACTCTGGCGTGGACATGAATGAACATCATCCTAGCAGGAAACTGGAGAGAGAGAAAACTTTCATTAAAAGTATGCCACAGTCTAAGATTCTTTACTTGGAAGATCTGGATCTGAGTAGCAGTGAAAGTGGGACCACTGTTTGCACTCCAGAGGACCACGCTGTGAGGCACATTATGGAAGGAGGGAATGGGCCAGTCATAGAACAGCATGATGAGGAAGGTCTAAGAAAAAAATCTCTACCAGGAAGTCATGAATCTGGTATCCCTTCTGCTAAAAAAAGGGATAGACCACCTCTTATGAAAAGAGATAGCAAAACCAATATCTGGAAGAAAAGAGAGGAGAGGCCGCTTATTCCTATAAATTAAAACACCATGTGCTTTGTGCTGTTGCTCTCCCTGCTGGTTGTTGACCTCTTGGCTGCTTCTGTAATTCTGCAGTGTTGGGTTTCCAAGGGAAATGTTGTTTTCTAGTATCAAGAGAAGTTTCATTTTTTTTAACGTACAGATTGAGTTACTAAACTTCAGCTGGGCAATTGATATTCCATGTGAATTGAAAACAGGGAAATGCTACTTGTAAACTTTTCCAGTTCCTGATTTTATTGGCAGTATGGGGAAGGCCCACATTTTAATTAGCCTGTCATTCTTGGACACATCTTTGGGAATGCACAGTGAGAAATGTAGGCACATGTTTTAATTTTTTTGTACTTGTTGCTAATGCGATGGTAGCCTAGTTAAAGCCATTCCTCAGCCTTGTTCCTATCAACGTGACCATTCTGTACAGTATTTTGTATGTGAACTTTTCTAGGGATCTGTTACTACTTCTTTGTACAATGTGAGATGTTTCATCCATTGGTTCCACGACACCAGCAGATGAGCTCTGCTGGATTTCTCAGCAGAGCTCTATAGCATTACTGCCCTCCCCGTGTGCCCATCCATGTGCAGTTCCATACAACAGTGGGGGAAGGGGGAAGTGTACAAGCTCTGTGGCCACTGCGGTTCATGGTCTGCGCTGTCTTAAGATGTTGCCCATCTGCTTTGTTTGACTCTGCTTTGTTATGGCCCGTGGATGTTGAAGACTGACATCATCTGTGAAGTGTCCATGTCCAGCAGAAAAGGACTGGTTCTGGTAGCATTTGAAGCTGCAGCTACTCCTGATCCCACTGTCTTGTTTTGGCTTCTTTGTCAGTGAACATCTTCTCTTTTGCATGCTATTGGGCCAGTTGTGCTCCACAATATAGCCTTGAATCTCTGCATATTTATAAGCCAGAGTTTGGTCCATGATGAAGTGTGCAAGATTAGACAAATTATGCCTTGGAAATAGTTTCTTGAGCAGGAAAGTTCGGCACCGTTGCTTTTTATTTTCTGTTTAAAACAACGGGAGATCATTTGAGGTTTATGTGCCTACATTTTGCCAGCCTGAGCTGCTTTTGTCTAGGTTTGCAGAGGAGTTAAACAGGCTTTAAAAGGTGGGGGGGGAGGGTTATGAGCATGAGACAGCCAATTGCAAAATTTGGTCTATAATGCAATATAAATACTACTTATGACTCATCTTAGAGTTAAATTTACCAAAAGTCATGAATGCATGAATTGTAACTAAGATATGTATAGAGGAAGGAAAGGCCATCAGAATATTCTTTAATTTTAATATTCATCTTGTCAAAGTGATCATTTCAACTTTGGCTAACAGAAAAATCGATGCATCTCTTAATGTGCTTCATATAGTATACAGAATGTATTTCTGTGGCTTTGAGGCTGTTTCCCTGGTGAAATAAGTTCCAGCATTTTGGCTTTGGCAGTTTGATTATAAATCATCCTAAAAAGGCTTTATGAATATTTCCCTTAGAGCTTGGTTAAGGTTCTGTACCAAGACCCAAACACACAATGCCTGTATTTGAATTGTGGTGCGAGCGGTGCTTGGTTGTCTGCCCTGTAGTACACTCAAGAGTTGGGAAGTATCCTATGCAGCTGGGCTTCTGGGAATATTTACTCAGGAAATATTACTGTGAATTGTCTGTTGTGTTGGGATTGTCAGTTGTCTGGTGCTGTTTCTAGAAGAATATGGAAAGTAACCACAATGGTACTAGCAATGCATCAGTCCAAATTCTGGTGAGCAGTTGCTTCATGAATGAAGTGTTCCTACTGAGTTCACAAGAATGAAAGTGCAAATTAAGTTTGAGATAGGTGTGTGGTGGGTTGACCTTGGCTGGATGCTGGGTGCCCATCAAGCTGCTCTATCGCTCCCCTTTCCCAGCTGGACAGGGGAGAGAAAATAAGATGGAAAACAACTCCTAGATTGAGATAAGGCAGTTTGCTAAAGCAAAAGCAAAAGTTTGCTGGTGCACAAAGAGGAAAAAAAATAGGTTTGTTCTCTACTTCTCATCAGCAAGTAATGTGTGGCCGCTTCCTGGGAAGCTGGGCTTCAACACATGTAGTGGTTGCTCCTGAAGGCAAACCTTGTAAATAACAAATGCCCCCACTTCCTCCTCCTTTCCTTAGCTGTTGTATCTGAGCTGACATGATATGGTATGGAATATCCCTTAATTTGGGTCAGCTAGCCTGGTTGTGTCCCCTGCCAGGATCTTGCCCACCCCCAGTGTGCTGATTGGCAGAGAATGTTGGGAGTCAGCACTGATGTTGTGCCAGCCCTGCCCAGCAGTAGCCAAAATACTGGTGTGTTGTCGACACCTTTCCAGCTCCCAGTTCAAAGCACAGCGCTGGAAAGGCTGCTATGGGCAATGAACTCCAGCTCAGCCACACCCAATATCTATGGTCATCACCATCATAGATGGGAATCTTGGCTCTGGCCCCTGGAGCACCTCCTCCCCCTCCTTCTGCACTGACCTCGGTGTCCAGCGGGGTTGTTCCTCTCACATGTTCTCACCCTGCTCGTCTCTGGCCACAGTTACATCTGCACAATAACCTTTCTCCTTCTCAAATCTGTTCTCACAGAGGTGTTACCATCATTTCTGATTGGCCCAGCCTTGGCCAGCAGCAGCTCTGTGTTGGAGCTGCTGGTATGGGCTGTGCTGGACACAGAGGGGTGGGTGGCTTCTGGCAGCTTCTCACAGAAGCCACCCCTTGTAGACCCCCTACTACCAAAACCTGGCCACTCAGACTTAATACACATGGTGAAGTGGCTGTCCCCCTGCTACCCATGGAGTGCAGATGTCCACCTGCAGCCTGTGGAGGATGCCTGAAGGAGGCTGTGAACCCATATGCTGCAGCAGGCTCCTGGCAGGACTTGTGGGCATGTGGAGAGGAGCCCACACTGGAGCAGGTTTCCTGGTAGGACTTGTGGCCCTGTGGAGGACTCACGCTGGAGGCAGGCTGTGCCTGAAGGACTGCACCCTGTGCAAGAGTGAGCCACGTTGGAGCAGTTTGTGGAGAACTGCTGCCCATGAGAAGGACTCAAGTTGGAGAAGTTCATGAAGAGCAGCCTCCTGTGGGAGGGACCCCACGCTGGAGCAGGGGAAGGACTTCTGTCCCTGAGCAGTGGCAGAAACCACGGTGATGAACTGACCCATTCCTGTCTCCTTGTGTCACTGCTGGGAGGAAGTAGAGCTGGGAAAGAGGGAGGGATGGGAGGAAGGTGTTTTTAAGATTTATTTTACTTCTCACTATCCTGCTCTGATTTTGTCAGTAATAAATTCAGTTAATATCCCCAAGCTGAGTGAGTCTGTTTTGCCCGGGATGGTGTTCAGTGAGTCATCTCTCCTGTCCTTATCTCAATTCATGAACCGTTCATTATATTTTTTCTCCTCTGTTCACTTTGTGCAAGGGATTGGTAGAGTGACTTTGGTGGGTGCCTGGCATCCAGCCAGGGTCAAACCACTACAGTGTGCAAGTAAGTCTAATTAAATTGGCCCAAAGAACCTAAAAGAGGTTTAATTACGATTCGTCTATTTCAGATGTGAAGATGGCTTGTCATATTAGCGTGCCTTTGGTTCTCTTTTTAGGTAACAGGAATTTTGTTGTCCAATACCAAATACATTTTCACAATACTTTTTTTTTATGTGCAGTTCTACTGGATTTTTAATATTACTTTCTAGCCCCAGATATTGATAACTTTGTCCTTTTCTTTGTTATATACATTAGTAGAATCGATTTATATATGCACATTTCTTCTGAAAGCTGCTCTTGACGTTCAATATTGCCCTGTTTGCAGAGGTGCGTTGGTTCTGATGGCTCCCTTTTCAAAAAGAGGTTATTGTACATTCTGTTGAACGTAATAGAAAACCCCTGACAAGCTAATGGTTTTGAGGAATCCATATTAGATTCATATGTCTTTACTTGAATTTTGTTCACCTACAATAATATTTCAGATATTTTAAATGTATTTTTCATTGTATATACCAAAAAGACCTAATTTCTCAAACTTAATTGTATCATTAAAAAATATAGACTACTGTAAATGGCTTCATTTATGTGAGTTCAAAGGAACGAAGTTTGGCACTCCATTGTTCTTGTTCTCTGACAGAGTAGGTATCTGGTCATCAAAGAAAAAGGATTAGAAATCCGACTCTAAAATGATTGTGATTTATATTCATACAGAATATTTCAGAATATATTTTCTCAGCCTTGACATTCCAGCTGCATGTTGGAATTTATGCACTGGAAAAACCTGTATTGCCTACTAGTGATTAGAATTCTATTTGGTTTTAGAGCATTAAAAAAAGGAGTTTGGCTATGCTGAGCTCTAAAAAATTTTAATTCCACAAAAAGTTCTACATGATGTGTAACATGTGATGAAGACAATGTCACAATGAAATTTGTTTTGGTAGTCAAACTAATGGTTTTCTATATTTCTCTATATGATTTCAACATACGGATTTATAGGAATCACTGAATTTATTTTTTAAGATTTCTGTTGACTCTTTGTGGCATTAACAGACTGTTAAAATGCTGGTGCCAGAATTTTGTATAATTTTGTAATTATACAAAAATTAGCAAGGATTTGTGGCACACAGCTCTTGGAGAGGCCAGGGAAACATTCAGAGGTTTTGACTTCTTTGAATCTGGAGGTTGCTTACCTTGAGAATAAGAAGTGGGCCATGTCTGTGAGCCCCTTCTAAGGAGAGGGGAATTAGTAGGGAAAATGAGAAAGGATACAGCTTCTTTCTGATGCTGATTTGCAAACTGATACGTATGTGTGCTTTGGTGGAATCAGCTCTTTCTGAAGAACACAAATGTTTGCAAGACTTATGTCTCAGTTCTTCACAAGGCACTTCTTGAGCTGTCAGCTTTTGCAAGAAAAGCCTTTATTTATGTACATATAGTTTAAAGTGCAAGCTCATTGACAGTAATTTTTAGATTGTTACCAAATGCTAGATATTATAGAATAAAAAAAAAAGGGGGAATCACTTAAAAATCACCTTTGATTAAAAGAAAAAAAATCTTTATAGTATGGTCAGAAAATAGAAGAACTCTGGTATTAGGAACCTGAAAGTAAAAATTATGTGTTGATTAGGGACATTATTTACCAACGTAAAGCTAGAGATGATGCACCAAAAATAACCCAGGATGTAGGAATGTTGAGTTGTCTCCTTTGTTTTTATGCAGTAATTTGTACCAAAGAGGATGAAATGAACGGGCACCAGTACAAGTTCTTCTTGTTAGTTAAAAAGTGACACAGTTTCACAATGCTACTGATCTAACACTGTGCAAATCAAAAGGCAGTGCACTACATCTGTTATCTAGTACTTTACATTAGGAAAATCTGGAGATAAATTAGCCTGCTGAAGTGCCTTTCTCTTTCATCAGACTTATTTTATCAGTGGGACACCTGACTATCTGAAAAGCACATTATAGTTTTTTTCTGTTAGCCAAAAAACCCCTGAATTCATACAATTATGTAGCTTTTATAATCTTTTAAAAGGCAGATCTAGTGTTCTTTCTGTTGGAATACTGACTCCTGCATGTTGATGATGATGGTAATTGTTGTAAACCCTGGTTTTTGTATTTTATGTTTGAAAAGGAATTTAAAAAAAATTATCTTTAGCAATCTGAACAGTAGTGTCTTTTAAAAATGCACATACGGGATCTGATTCAACTTTGTCAAGTGCAAGCATCTTGAAGTCACTGGACTTACAGATATGAAGCTGACTGGGATATTAACTTCAAAAATAAGATTAATATATGTTGATATATAAACACTATTATAATGATAAAACTCCTTTCTTCAGCTGCTAACTTTGCTTACCAGTAGCAGCAGAGTGTATGGAGATGGGTACATAATTCCTATTTTCTAGAACCAATTTTTATCTCAATTTGGAGCCTAACCTGCATTGTTTTTAAATTTAAAAATTTTTTTTCTTTTAATTCAGTGACATAATGAAAACACAGTACTATGCCTATGAAGTTAAAAATGAGCATTCTTTTATAGTAGTTTATAGTAATTTGTGCCACACTTCTAACAGTAGGCAGCTACATTTGCATTAAAGAATTTATATGAAAGGTGGTTTAAATTACTTGAATCTGAGCTTCATTTTCTTTCTCCAAGCAGTATTCATTGTGTTCTGAAAAAAAAAAAAGCTTCAGGTTTTTTTATGACTGGCAGGGCAAAACTCTGTCATTTCTTTTTGTTCTAGCACTCTCAGCCTGAAAACTGTTTTACCAAATGAAATTTTTTCAGTCAGTTTTAGGACTAAATGAACATTCCTATATTCCCCCTCCCCCAAACATCCTGGTACTTTATTCCCCAGGTAATTGATTTAGCTCCTTTGAAGCACTTGTTGCACTTCAGTCCATGTTAAAACAGTAATATTTTTACATGTCATTGTGTAGAAAGGCAGTTTTTAGTGCTCGTTAGAGCATGTTGTTCGTACAAAGCCTGGCTCTGGATGTTGCAAGGCAGGTGAACTCATGGCACTGACACTGTTCACCACCTTGAATTATGGAGCCTTATATTCAACAAACACTTCATGCCCTTGGCAATCATTTTCAAAAACTCTCTAGTATGGATATTGTTTATGTAAAACATTCTTGATATTCGGCATTCTGGTTTGAAGTATTTCTACCTTTTTATATTTTGTCAGAGGTGTCTTTTCATCTCTGTATTTACTACAGTATCAGTGTATCTGTTGCTGAAAATGTAACTAAGATTTGTAAAATGTTACAGCTTATGCAATATAATAAAAATTTGAAAAAGTTATTGATGCCTGAACTTTTATTTGAGTTTCTTTGAAGCCATATGTTGTTTAGGGACATCTCACAACACTTTTTTTTCTAAATATCATTAAATTTATTTCTGTCATCACCATAATTCCTATGACAAAAGAATGTTATCCTTCTTCAGGTTGCCAATTCTAATACTGTCATATCCTCCGTTCTGTTTCTTGTGAAGAAAAGCTTCTTGTGGTCTTCAGCTGGACCTTGGAGACAATCTCCTTGTTTGTGAGACAACTCTCAAATTTGAAATGCTGCTTTTTCTGGAAATCTAGAGACAACATGGCAGCAAAGTTAACTTCCAAGACATAAATGTCTGCATTTGGGATTGTTACAGTAATCTAAACTCACTGATGGT
Organism: Mystacornis crossleyi; assembly: GCA_013400655.1. Taxonomy (NCBI): domain Eukaryota; kingdom Metazoa; phylum Chordata; class Aves; order Passeriformes; family Timaliidae; genus Mystacornis; species Mystacornis crossleyi. The sequence continues at coordinate 77,869 of VYZQ01061720.1, read as the reverse complement.
ATGAAAGAACCAGCTATCTGTAGAACCGCACATACTCATTTTCACAGCTCCCTAATTTTGCAGTTGCTGTGCTCTAGTTCAAGGCCTGGACTGCAGGAGCTCAGGACTTCTGAACAGCGAATCAGTATGATTTCACAGAAGCCCAAACTTACTGGTGAACTCTTAGTCCGGCGTTACAGAGGAGGCTGATATCTCCTGAAGCTGCTTCAGTCCTACTTTCTTTCCAATTGTATTATAATTTTTCTACAAATTCCTTTTGTTTCTCTGAACTTGTTCCGCTTTTCTCCTTTGCCATTTAACATTTCTCCTCCTCAAGTTCATGTATTATTCTCTGCCAACTCTAAGGCTCCTGTGTAGAGCATTCACTTCATGAACTTTTCCACTTGGTGCTCTAAAGCCCTTTTCTCATCTGCTAAAGTCTTAACACTCCTGTGGATGTCACCCAGCTGTTGCCAGCTATTTGCTGTTTATGCACACAGTCCCCAGCTCTCCCCTGGCTAGTTCACCTTTAGTGAAAGAATTCTGCAAGTCAGCAAGCTGGTCTTCTTCCAAGATTGTAACAGGCATTCCTCAAGCTGCTTGCATGCTTTCTCAATCGTGGTCCTCTCTCTTCGGTCCTCTCTCTTGTGTGAGTTGCCTGCCAGAGGGTCAGCCCATTTCTGGGTCTTCCCTTCTCCCTTATCCGCTACCTCCCCGAGGGTCAGCTGGTCTCTGGTCCTTAGTAGAAACACCTGGTTCGACACAGCTGTAAACTCATGAAGGTCAGGACTGCCTGCAGCCCTTTCCTGTGCTTCTACTAAAGGGCTTTTTGCAGACAAGACAGTAAACGTGATAAAGATGGTTTGGCTGGGACGCACTATTGCTTTTCAAGTACATTACAATAATGCATTACAACACTGGACTCTCAGTGAATTTGTTCGTGCTGACAGAATTCCCCAGGCTGTAATAGTCCCAGGTACACCTTGTACAGAAGGTGATTGGTACCCTGGAAAATAACAGAAGTTAATAAGGTCCAGTCAGGTTTAACTGGGGAAGTTCCTGGCACAGATGGTTTATGCCCTTTACAAGCAAGAGTCCAAAGAACCTCCATAACCTTCTCAGCTCATATTGGTTCCTATGGCCCTTTATTTTGGACCACATTGTCAGCTGCAAGGGCTTATCTACATAAAGATATGGGAAAGGTAGGGTAAGGTAGGATATATTTGCATCCGCTGTCCCTGTAAGGGTGCTGTTGTGCAATGTATACAGGCAAAGGATGATGAAGCTTTCTTTATAGTACTGTTTTTTCTTTTCTCAGTATCTTTCTGTAAGTACTTAGGTTTTAGCTGAATAAATCAAATCCAATGCGATTTGTAAAACTAGAATTAAAATTATTAAATAGATCAGAGTAGGATACAAAAAAAAAGAAAATGTTTGGTACCTGTCTAAAAATAAAAACTGTGGAGAATGGCAAAAGCCTGTGAAAGAGTCATGCCATAGGTGATATTCAGCATAGTTGGTACACGTCAGGAAAAAAAAAAAAAAGCACATCAACAGAATAAGGAGCTAATTTAATAAGCTTTTAACCCTTTATGGTAAAGTAGTAGCTAAATTATTTATTTGGAGAAGAACAATCCAAATGCATACTACAGAATCATTTGGCGATGTACTGCACCAAAAGCAAGGTTAAAAACATTTGCTTTGTTTGCCATGGATGTTTGTTTACAAAGCATATGTTGTGTATTCTCTAGGTGAAGTTGATGCCAAAAAGATTTTTGCTTTTTATACATTTTTTATATATCTGTAGCTCTGTAGACTACTATTATATAGTTATATAACTCCTTAACTAACTTTCCTACCCTTTCTATTAGAACAGCAAGCTCACCTTCCTGGAATCCTACTTAGTCTTGCCTCCATATTGAACCAAGGAAGTTTTATTTTTTCCAGATATTGTAGACATAATAAATGTGGGGCTAGCNAGGGAGGGGGCGGGGGGTGGGTGTTGAGGGGGGGGGCACACCAAAAGGGGGGGGTACTTAATTAACCGTTCCTCTAATTGGATCATTTCTGTTAAATATGCTAATTTTTTAAACTTATAAAATTGTCAGAGTCCTGTATTGTATTTTGCCATACTTGGACCTGAAGGACCTTCACTGAAGGTAACCAATTTTTATAATTTTAATATTGTTTGGCTTGTGGTTTTAGGCATCATAATGAGTTACAGTAAAGTAGAGAAATAAGTGACAAGCTATAAGAGATACTCAAAGACTGTCAAAATACTGGTTTAAAAATATTTATTGTAGCACTTTCCTATGCTGGAAATGCTCTTTATTACAAGGGTTTCCAAAGTGCCTGTTCAGTCTTGTTTTGTTGCTTTCACAAGTTGTTTAGTTTCTAAATTCTGTTAGAATAAGAGGTGCATGTTTTTCTCCGTAAAGTGGACACTTCACTGCAGAGCCATTCTCCAGTTCATCTTGGTGGTCCACCCAAAGTTTTATGCATTTAATGTGAACATTACCACAGATGTATCTACAGAAAATAAATTCCTATTTCTGTTATCTCTTCAGAAGCAAATAAGAAAAGTCACATAGTAATACTAGTCTTCCCTTTCCTTTTCCTCCTTGCTCTCTACCCACATTTTAACTCCTCTGATTGCCACATTTCCCAGATTGCAAAAGGGCTGTAACACCTGTAAGGTATTTTCCCTTGTGTATTGGAGGAAGCTATGTTAGGAGATCTTGTAGCATTTATTCTATCATTAGAAGTGCAGCAAGACAGAGAACAAATTTTATGCCTAACCTGCACTACAGGAGCTGAAACATTTTCCTTAACAATGCCTTCCGACATCGGGGACAAACATCCTCTTCATCAGTTTCTCCCTGATTAATGCATCTGTCATTCTCTTCCTTTTAAGAGTCTTAAACTATTTTACAGAGAAAGTATTAATTGTGTGATTATATGAGAGAAGCTGAGTAATCTTACTGTAGCAAATTCAGTTTAATAAATTTAAATCGGTTTTAAAAAATAAATTTAAATCAAGGGTTTAGTCTCACTCCCAGCTTATATTCCTGCCACTGATTTCTTCAGTGACCTGATCCTGCTCTCCAGACTGCCAAAAGAACTAATCTAGCCAAACCCACTAATTTTCTTTTGATGTGGTGAGTTTTAACTCAGCCTGTTGAATTTTGAGGTAAGTAATATATCCCCGACAGTGAGGAGAGAATGGGACGACTGCAGTGGCACCAGGGGACAATGTAATTGATTTCTGCTGCACGTCCCTGCAGGGGTCCGTGTCTCCATCCTGGGTGCACCAGGGGCTCAGGTAGGAACCGTGGGGGTTTCTTGAAGTGTGAATGGGTCTTGCATGGCTGTTTTTGGCACCAGGGTTGTCTTTACTCTGACTTAAGCACCCCTGCTCGGTGTGTTTATATATCTGATATATAAACATGTACATGTCTGATCTATAAACATCTCGAGTCCAGAGAAGGGCCACAAAGCGGGTGCGCAGGGGCTGGAGCACAAGGGTGATGAGGAGCAGCTGAGGGAGTTGGGGTTGTTCATCCAGAGACTTTATTGCTCTCTCCAACTCCCTGGCCGGACATCGGGCTCTTCTCCCACCTAACAAGGGACAGGACGAGAGGACACAGTCTTAAGCTGTGCCAGGGGACATTGGAAAGGATTTCTTCACAGAAAGGGTGATTAGACATTGGAACGGGCTGCCCAGGGAGGTGGCGGCGTCACGGCCCCAGAGGTGTTTAAGGACATACAGGACGTGCCACTAGTGTTGGGGCGCTAGTGTTGGGTCACGGGTTGGACCCGATGACCTCGGAGGTGTTTGGCAGCGCAGTGGATGCCGCGATTCAGTGACGGGCGCACACAGCCGGCATTCCCGGTGGGATCCCGCGGGCACGCGGCTGCGCCCCGCGCGCGGCTCCTCGGCGGGCGGTCGCCATGGCAACGGCGCGGCCGCCATGCCGGGCCGGCCCTCAGCGCGTCCCGGGAAGGGACGGGGCCCCGCCTCACCCCGCTCCGGTCCCTGCCCCCGCTGCTCCTCCGGTCGCTCGCAACGCGCTTCAAATAACCGGGTTTTGTTACGTGCTTTTTAAAGGCTGAACAGCCCTGAAAAGCTTCACCAGCGGGGTGTCTGCTATGTGCGGCGGT
>VYZQ01061720.1:24425-44676 GCA_013400655.1 Mystacornis crossleyi | reverse complement strand
CTCTTTCGAAGAGCAATGAGATGTTCTGACTGTAGAGTTTCCCTTCTGGGAAGGAGTAGTTTGTATTTTGCAAGTTTTTTAAAAAAAATTATTTATGCACATAACAGTAACACAAAAGGATAATTGTGGTTTAGAACTGCTGAAGTATGTCAGCTGGGATGCGCTGCTTTACTTATTAGGGCTGTCTAGACTGCAGTGAAACATATTTTGAAGTGCAAAGAGGTTCTGGTGTATTTCAGTGTATTTACACTCTGTAAGCAATCCCAGCAGAGCTTTATCAATCCGTTCACAGCACTACAGTTTTAATATTGCATTATGAATTCTCAGAAATCAGAGATGGGTGTTCTATGTCATCTTAGAGGGGCATTCGTATACAGCCCCACCCTCTCCTTTCATCCCTCTTTTGCTCTTAGTTTTTTTTAGGATTCATGTCGCTTTAGTTATGGTTAGAGGGAGCCTAGTTTGATCAAAGGGTTGCATTTTCTAGATTTTTTTCCCCCTAAATTTGCTCAGCTTTGGAAACGTTTCTGCATTGTTTTGTTGCCTAGAGGTAAAACATCAGCCTGGAATGACAACATCACCTGTTTTTCCCAGAGTCTGAGGCAGAGGTATACTAAAGACAGCTTTATCTGTGAACATTCTTTTTGGTGCACTAACCCAGCAATGACTGGTTAACCAGTCTCCCCTCCGTGATAAACTGATCTTCTGTTGATGAAGCCATTCTTAATACTTTTGTGGAGAACCTCTATCTCTCTAATCTAGTGCTATGGAGTTGCTGTGGTTTTGCTTTTTTTTTGTGGACACATATGTATCCCACTCAAAATAATGGTATTCTTTTAATGCCTATGTCCCAGTTATCTCATTCTAGGGTATTTCCCTTCACTCCCAATAATTTAGTACCTGAGTGTCACAATTTTTTTGGTCAATGTTTCTTGGAGTTACGTTTTTTAAAGAAAGGAATATTAGTCCTGTGTTAGATGGAGAACTTGACTATAAAGGCTCTGGTTACATTGCACAGTGCAGAACAGTCCTGAGATCCCCAGACAGCTCNTTGAATGTCTCAGCCCAGTCCTGTCCTGAAAGAATGAGCAGTGAGGATACTACCAGTGGCACTGGTTCCATGAAAGATCAAGGTATAGAGGGTGTGACCTGTCCTTTGGGATGGGTTTGGAACATGGAGAACGAAAGCAAATTGTCTAAGAGCACAGAAGCACTCCAAAATAACAAATTAGCATTCTAGACTCAGTTTGAGTAATTTGCCCAAAGTTACCCCAGGGATTTTGGGAGTTCAGTTCCCTCTCCTCTGTCCGAGCCCTAAGGACACACATACTGGCACACTGCTTTTACTACATTCTGTGTTCCTTACTCTCTGTGTAGTGTACAAAGTATATTACTAATCATATTGCTGTGTGGTTCTTTGGACTTTTGTGGTTCCCTAGTGTTAACAGGATTGTCTGAAAAGAGAAACAATGCCAGGATTTTCAAGAATTCCAGCAAGGACACAGGGGAGTTGTATGGAACGTTTCCTCTGTTGTATGTCATGGAGCTTAATGCTCAGCTTTGATGGTCTGGTGTTCAGGCTCCACATTTGCCAATCAGGATAGTGAAGCAATACTCTGGTTCAGATTCCAGCTAAAATATGAAAATTTTAGCATCTTTCCAAAATTGTAGGAATGTAGAAAAACAGGCTTGGAAGAGACCTCAAGAAATCTTTTAGGCTATCCCCCTGACTAAATCTGTTTGTTCCATAATCTTTCTGACAACATCAGAAATTATTAGGTATAGCCTGAAACAAAGTGAATCATATAAAAAATCTGATTTACATTCTGGGTGAAATTTGCCCTTATGCAGAAGCCAGCAGAAAACATCCAATTTTCTCTCTTAATATTACATTAAGATTTAGGCTGACACAATCCTTTATAATCTATGTGGGTGGGCAGTTGCTGGCAAAGAAGGGTTAGATCCAGAAAGAAATTAATCTCTAGTGGGAATGAGCCTTTTACGTCTTAGCCCACAATGTAGTGTGCTTGACTTAGTAGTTTTCTTTTAATGGATTAAACTTTCTTTACCTCATAAATCACATAAATCACATATTTCCACATTGTTGTCAGTATAAGAAATCAAACTGAGGTTAATGTATAGATGATTAGCCCATAGCTGGCCATAGGATGGAGAACTGTGATTCAGGCTCCTGGATTTTAAAGTAAAAATACCAATACTCTGAAGTTTCCTAGTTTCATCTAAAGAGAATTCTCTAGAAGAACTAAGAATATATAATTCCAGAAAGTGTATGCTGCAAATGAGCTGTATTGAGAAAGATTAAGCACTCTTCATTTTAATGCCTGTTTGGCTCTGTGCTTTCTTATTTTAAGGACTATATCTGGGGGTTGTAGGTATGATATATTTATGATAATAATAACTATTCATTGAACATATTTAAACTTTAAAGAGCACTCATAACTTTATAATAAAAAAGCTGTATTAAGGATTTTAAAGGGCCAGGAATAGAGGATGATATGAACAATTACAATAGTCGCTCCTATACCTTTGAAAATTCAGTTCATATCAGCTGAGGATCTGCACATTTCCCTTGCTCTGAAGAGCATGAGGATAAACTGGCAGCAAAATTGCAACGTCTCTGGTAGTCTTTGTGAGCCAGGAACATGCATAGATGGTAGATATTCTTCTTCACCATGAACATGTATTTAAATTTATATCAGAGATAAGGTATAATATTTGGGTGGGAAAGTACAACAACTGTACTGTTTATTTAAAGTCATACTAGGCTTGGAGTATACGACATACCAAATTTTATAGTAGTGTAAGGAAATCCCAACAGGATTTTAAATAATTACATTTCATTCATTGGAGGCAGAAAAAGCATCCTTCCTAAAGATTTGTAAGACCGAGAAGGGATATAATTTTTCTTTTACTTAACTCCTTAGAGATCTCTCTAAACTGGATTTCTAATATAAAAATCTTTTTTTCGTGTAGTGCACACAAATGATGAAATGCTCCTGTCATAATGGAGCAATTTAGACATAGAAGCACCTGCTTGTCTTGGAATAGTTATGTCGTACCTTCCCTGAATTTATTTGTTATTTTAATGCTATAGGTATGGTGAGTGGAGGTTTCCCTGAAGGGATGTCACAGGCATAATTATGTTTCAGTGTGAGCTGGATAGAAAGCAGCTGTGGTAAATGGCAGTAAATTAGCGTTATTATTTCTATCAAATATTTTCACAATAAAGCCTTTAATATGCTTGGAGAAATGCAGGCAAGAGCTTCTTGATTTCTTTGTGGCACAGAGTTACCTCAAGGGGAAAGGAACAAGTCCAGTGACTGTAACACCTGTTCCATTTTATAAGCTCAGGAAGGGCTGGAAAGAAAACTTGTCTAGAGTTTCAAGCAGTCATCTCAGCCTGGATTTCTATTCAGAATTACATATAAATTATGACTATGCCTGGAAGCTGATGAGAAAAAAGAATCACCAATGTGAAATGATTACCTCTGGGTTAAATAATTCTTCTGAAACAGATTAAGATGTTCCACACACTGGATGTTTTGCCTTTTTAAGGCTTGCGTTTTATTCTTTGTTGAAGCTTTGTTGCACTATAGCAAAGTGACTATAGAGTTTCCTGACACTGTGATCTCTGCTCCTCAGAGTAGAAGACTGCATACTTTTCCTGTGATATAGAGTGGAGCTATAAATACTCAAAAGCTAGCATTATGGTGAGGGCTTGTAAGGTATTGCTATGATGTGAATTTAGGCCGTTATAGAACTGGTTTGAAAAAAACAGTCTGGTGGGGTTCTTTGGAAAACAATAGAGCCAGTTAAAAGATCACATTTATTCTTTTTCCTTGCTCACTTCACTGAATTGTAAGATTAGACAGATGCCCCCAAATCATTCATGTCTGAAACATCAAAGTCACACTCCAACTCCCTTATTAGGTAACCTCTAGATTTTTCCAATCAACAACTTCCAAAAGCAGAATCTTTCTCAGGAATCCTCAGGGGAGTCAAAATGGGAAATTTGGTGGTTTGATTTTGCTTTCCTGTAAAAGGTTGCATTATCTGGCCTGTAAGTATAGGAAGCTGTTGCTAGAACAGTAAATTCTTGGGGGGGCAATGTGGAGTAAGGTGCACTTTGGCACTGAAAATGCTGGGAAATGATTGGCAGCAGAGATATTGCTTCACTGTAATGAAAAGAGCACACATGCAAGGATTCATTTACAGATTAATTTGCCAAATCTCTTCTGATTAAATATTTCCTCACTAAACCTTTTATCCATCTGTTTCTCTGGAAGTCTTTAAATATTACCAGTTTCACTTTAAAATAGCCAGTGAGCTTGTTTCTTGTCCATATGCAAGGACATAGAAAGAAGAGAATATGCAATTTACAAGTGCAAATCCAAGCTGTTTCTCCAAGTCTCCTAACCTTGCATAGTTTAAAAACACAGAAAACAAAGAATATTTTATGTGTAAATCATTAGTGCAAAGAAATACAGAGTAGTAAGAAATTAAAGAGTCAATCAGAATTTCTGATTTCCCTTCTTTTCATAAGGAAAGATTAAAGTACTTATGGCACTTTCACATTGAATGAGACAAAATATGATGGAAATCCTTTGATTCTCTTTACTGAAGCTGGGCAGTAATGCAGGTTTCTTAGATTCATATTTAGCTTCAGGGAGTGAAAATCTAACTACTCAAGGTGGGATAAATGCAATATTAAGAAATAAAATTGTTCTTGGCATGCTAAGATTACTTTTAGTATTGGACTGACAGTTAGTTTTGACTTCTAGTCATATTTTATCACTTTTTTTTATCCTCATCTTTTCAGGTAATTTAAATTTGTAACGCGTGGTACTGATGTGACAAAAGAACGCAGAAAAATACCTATAAGTGGTATTTATTAAATTAATACATTAAAATAAAATATAGACATTTGTGCACTTTAAAGTAATTTAATTAGACCTTTTTGCATCGTATTTAGATTATTTTCTAGTTTTAATTTGTGAGGGGTTAGAAATAGATTATTAGAATTTTTTAATTAGCATCATGAGCCAGTATCAGTTCCTTCATCATCGGGATTATTTAAATTTTCCAGGCCACCTGTAGTGCCTGTATTGAGGTACTGCACATTTTATCTGAGCCACATGCAAGAGAACTGAATGTGGTTTTTGTTGTGGACTTCCCAAAATAAACTGAATAAACTTGAAAAAGCAGAGACACAAGTATTGACTGCAATATTACGCTACTGAGGTCAGGAGGGGTTGACTGCACTTTTCCGAAATGGAGACCCATTTTTTCTTTTTTGTTTTCCAGTATGGTTCTTATAATTGAGGTTTTAAGTTTCCTCTTTTCTTCTGAACCCATTGAAATTATTTGCCTCAGTCCCTCAATAGCATTTTTTCACCCAGTAGATAAATCACACTGGAAAAGAGTAAAGTGGGAAGAAAAGTGGAAGAGGGGCGTCCTCCTGCCGAGACCCTTTTTGTTCTTCCCTCCCTCCTTCAAAAGAGAGAAGGTGCCATCCTCAGCTAAGAAGCACCCTGCTAACAAGGTGAGAGAGCATCATGAGACATTAAGTTCTGCCTCACATCAGAATTTTAAATTTCCAAGAGAGTGCAGAGCTCTTAGGACTTTGTCATTTGAACCCTGACTGTGTGGGGTGAGAGCAGAAGCGCCTGTTCTGCCATCAACCCCACAGCTGTTCCTCCCACTCAGGTGTTTCCAAGCTCTCTGAAATTACCCCTCACAGCCAATTGATTACCTGCTGGGAGAACACCAACTCCACTCACACAGTGAGAAGTCACTCTTGGACAAGGAGCTGGGGAATGGCTGGGCACAGCTGAAAAAGAAAGGAAGTTAATGTGTTTTACAACTGAAATTACTGGTAAGGAGATTAAAAAGTTGAGCTGAATGTTTGGGATGGGATGCTTAAGTGTTTGTTCAAGCATTCATATCTCACCAAAATAAGATATTTGGGTTTTTTTATGAGTGTGCACTGGTATAAATAGAATTATTCTAAAATAACATTGTTTGAAAAGTTCATGTAATTATTTTACTTATTTTTTAGAACTTATATTCAAGGGTTTCAGTGAATTCTCCATATGTTATAAAAAAATGGAAATTTTTTTTCCGCATATGTCTCTTTCCCCTTCAAGTTTTGCAGAACTAAAAAAGACTAAGATGACTCCTTGGAAATATTTAGATGTGTAATTTTGCCCATCTTCCATTAGAAAGCAAGCCTTCCTTTTTAAGAAGGAAACATTAAATGTCTAATGGCAAATTCTTGCTTAATGCTTAGGCCCAAAATTTTAGATAAAGGAGCACCTATGTTTGCTTTTCTGTCTAAATGACTATATATGTGTCCATAAGTGTGGTATTGCAGTTAGTATGTAATGAAATTCTTGAGGCTACAGCAGTGAGGAGTGGAGTTGCACAGTGGTGAACAGATGAAGAGCTCAGAAACTGTAAATGGATCTTGCTTTTTAGGCAGCTGAAGCTCTGAGTATTGAAACTACATATTCACGTCATACTGTTGGTATGAAGATACACTGACCTGAGAGATATAACTAAAACTTACCCTTTTCTTTCTTTTTTTGAAAAACCATATCAGAATCTCTTGTGTCATTTGCCACAATGGTTTACATTTCTAGCCAAATTAAATGTGTTAAAACTTCGAGGTTTCCTTATTATCTCTATTCATATTTTTTGTTTACTTGCATATGTGGGAATCTGTGCTGTATGGTTTTGGCAGGCTTTTTGTGGAACACCAATAATCTGCATGGACTAGAAAGCAGTAAAAACAAAACACGCACTCAGAGGAGCCCACCCTGCAGTTCCTCTAACTCTACTATTCCCTTACTTTCTGCTTACCCTGCATTTTTTAATAGTGGGGTGCTAAGATGAGGGTATAATTGTGAGAAGTGTGCATGTGCTCCTTGCTCTGGTCTCTGCATGTAGGTAACAAAGATGACTCATTAAGGACATATTAAGAAGCCCTGTGTCAGGCCAGCAGTCTCTCTCTAGGAGAGAGAGATGCTGCCAGAGCTTGTGCACCTGGCCCCTAACTGCAAATCATTCCTCTTTGTGCTGCTGAAGCCTTTGGATTCAGAGGTAATTATTTTTTTCTTTTTTTGTCTTTGTAAGAGTTTCCCAGCTTAGTTTCAGTGAGAGACTTCATTAGCTATTTTTCCTAAGCAGAACCAAAGGTAAATCCTGTTTGTTATGGCAGAAATTGGATCCACTGTATGTTTTATGTGTTTAAGAAATTGCCTGCTGAACTACATCTTTGTGCGTAGCCTGATATAATTTCTATTGTGGGTTTAGAGGACTGCAAATATTAATTTTACATGGAAAACATACTTTATTGCCAACACAGACACATTTTCTCAATCACTTGAAACTTTTATGTAAAACTCCGTGTTTCAGTTGTCAAGCTGCAGATATTTTGGTATCTACTTGTGTTAATCAATTTAAATGAGAAATGATAGTCAAGCTGGTTGTAGATCAGCCCTAAGCTATCAAGCTACTCATTCTTGCCAGTGTTTAGCCATGAAAGTTTTCAGGTCCAAATTGTTTACCAGCTTTATATGCTCAACCCAGTTCAGTCATAGACAGGAATTTTTAGTTTTGTCTGAGTTTATGAGTTCTCAATTAATATTTAGTATCTGTAACTGAACCAGTCAATGTTATTGATAACAAAAATCTGGAGCTGAAGGAGTCTGAATTCTCCATAATTAATGTGTATAGACACTCAGCTTGTTCCATTTCTTACTTTTTGCTCCATTAACTTCTTTTATCTCTCTTATGGTTTATTTCATTTGCATTCTGTTTCCTAATCACTTTAATATTCCCACCCTTCTATTTTTCACTCTATTTTTTTCCATATTTGGTTACTTATCCTCTTTTCTGTCTTACTGCAGAACTGAGCATCCATAGAAGAGTTATATTTCTTTACCATTTTTTTTACTCCCTGCTCTGGTTTCTCCTGCTGTGACTTGGTGTGGATGCTTATGTACATCAGAACCCTGCTAATGTGATAACATGTGCTGACGTGCTGCAAAAGCTGAGGATCAGCTTTCCATAGTCCCAGTTGGTTTTAATGGAAGAACAAGTTACTGCTGTGGCATTGCTTTCCTATGATTCCTGCTGGTGTATGGATCCAGCACCGTTAGTTGCCAAGGTAGTTTACGAGAACAGCGCCTTTTGTCAGAAAACTGGCACAACAGAAGCTGTTTACAACAGTTCTGTTCTAATCCCATGTCTCTGGTTATCCAGTAATTACTAGATCCAGCAGATAGCCTGGCCTTGGGGATATGTAATTCCTTCTGTGGTGAAGAGAGATCAGTTTTCCCAGATTAGGGATATGCATGAAATGATACTCATTGGAAAATTAATATCTCATGTACTGTAAATGCTCATTAATTTCTCATGGCCTTCTTTCCTCCTTCCTGACTCCAGCAAGAGTGGCTGTTTTTGGAAGGTTTATGTCAGGTCAAGTACCAGGTTGTCACATTACTTTGAATTTTTTCTGGTCTGTGAGTAGCTCTTAGTTAAAGAGGCTGCTTCTTTCTAGCACAAATAACTATTGATGGAAAAGATGATATTGCAACTTGGAGAACTGTGTGAAATGGACTATGGCCCTGATGAAAAACAACTTTTAAGAAATGTCATATGTTAAAAATAACTTGATCACAGAACAACGATTCTCTGGAATATGATGCCGTGGAATCTCTTGATTTTTCATTTGTAACAGTTGGAACTGCATCTGGTAGCGTAATATATAATACGGTGTAATATATAGTGGTCCCATTCTAAAGAATGGGAAATTGAGATAGTGAGTGCAGGCCTGTCACTTGACAGAATATCTTGGGGAAGAGCTATGTGACTTGAATGAATTTGAACAATTTATGAATAGAACTACCAAAACAACAGTATCTTTTCCTTGAAGGCTGTCCAGATTAGTCTAATACTCATCCTAGANGCTCTGGTTTCTCCTGCTGTGACTTGGTGTGGATGCTTATGTACATCAGAACCCTGCTAATGTGATAACATGTGCTGACGTGCTGCAAAAGCTGAGGATCAGCTTTCCATAGTCCCAGTTGGTTTTAATGGAAGAACAAGTTACTGCTGTGGCATTGCTTTCCTATGATTCCTGCTGGTGTATGGATCCAGCACCGTTAGTTGCCAAGGTAGTTTACGAGAACAGCGCCTTTTGTCAGAAAACTGGCACAACAGAAGCTGTTTACAACAGTTCTGTTCTAATCCCATGTCTCTGGTTATCCAGTAATTACTAGATCCAGCAGATAGCCTGGCCTTGGGGATATGTAATTCCTTCTGTGGTGGAGAGAGATCAGAGTTTTCCCAGATTAGGGATATGCATGAAATGATACTCATTGGAAAATTAATATCTCATGTATTGTAAATGCTCATGTAACTTCTTTCCTCCTTCCTGACTCCAGCAAGAGTGGCTGTTTTTGGAAGGTTTATGTCAGGTCAAGTACCAGGTTGTCACATTACTTTGAATTTTTTCTGGTCTGTGAGTAGCTCTTAGTTAAAGAGGCTGCTTCTTTCTAGCACAAATAACTATTGATGGAAAAGATGATATTGCAACTTGGAGAACTGTGTGAAATGGACTATGGCCCTGATGAAAAACAACTTTTAAGAAATGTCATATGTTAAAAATAACTTGATCACAGAACAACGATTCTCTGGAATATGATGCCGTGGAATCTCTTGATTTTTCATTTGTAACAGCTGGAACTGCATCTGGTAACATAATATATAATACAGTGTAGTATATAGTGGTCCCATTCTAAAGAATGGGAAATTGAGATAGTGAGTGCAGGCCTGTCACTTTACAGAATATCTTGGGGAAGAGCTATGTGACTTGAATGAATTTGAACAATTTATGAATAGAACTGCCAAAACAACAGTATCTTTTCCTTGAAGGCTGTCCAGATTAGTCTAATACTCATCCTAGAGTTTTAAATCTTCACAATTATCAAGTTATGTTTATAAATTTTATTAAAGAATCTGCTCCTAAACTTCAGTGGTTTGGTTGATATCCTCTTGTTGCATCACAGCTGAATTTAACCATATACAAGCATTGCCAGCCAGTTATTTCAATTTCTAGGCAAAGCTCAAATTTTCCTCTGTGTTCACTGTCATGTCAATGGTGACAGATGCCATCTTTTCCGTATTTATTTTGAAATAAAGTGACCACAGAGTCTAATTTTCATAAAGAATATTTGCCTACAACAAATGTCAGATTGACCTAATTATGTTTTTTCTATACTTTCCTCTCAGCTTCATTTTGTTGAGCTAGCTGGATAAGAGTTATTTCTGTTGTGATTAGACCAGTATAAATCATGTCCTGTCATTTATATTCCCTCAAGAATACTAGAGGAAAAGAAGGTTAGACAGACATGGAGCAGTGCGGGCTGTCTGCTCCCCGAGAGAGGGTGGGCCATGAGATGAGGGTGATACAGCAGTGCCCGAGTGACGAGAACCGTGGGCAAACACAACCTTGGGATGGCCAAGCAGGGCCCCTGAGACAAGGCCAGGCTATGGGGCACAGTGGGCCGGATAAACAGGGCCCAGGCTGAGGCAGGGGCTGGGCTGTGCCACAGCANTGTTTCAATCTCTGGGTAGGTTTTTTAATACATATTTAAAATTTTTTTTTTTTTTTTTTTTTTTTTAAATTCAGACTACTGAAGGCTGAAAATCCGTGACAAAATCATGTAGATTGTGATGTATGTTCATGGGACCTAGACTTTTCTTCTCTGTTTTATCTCTTCTAAATTAATTGCTATTATTTTTCTGTTGCACTGATACTTGAAGCATTGTCACCTGAGGTATGACCCATGCCAAACGATGTATGTTATTTATCTTTTGTTTATTCAGTGCAGTTCCATTTTATTGATATTTAGTAGTGACATCTGTGGGAAATGTCACTGTGTAGAGTAACAAAGCTGTAATGCAGGACTTGTTTTCTCCCTTGTGTTCTGTTTAGTTCCATGAGATGCCTTTCCTGTAGAAAAGCTGTCTTTAAAATGTTGTGATCGCAATTCCCCTTACTTCAGGTCTGACAGAGAAAGCGTTTTTGTAGAACTCTGTAAATTGAATGTCTGAAATAATTCAGGGTGAAAGGAGCACATCAAGAAGGAAGACTTGACATTTTTTAACCCCGTACATTTTAGGCTTTTAATTATACTAGTTATTCTGTCATAAATAAGTGGGGATAAGAAAATGGGGTGAATGTGGGAAAGCGGTGAGCACCAGGGAAGGCTGCTGAAACCAGTATTTCAACTATCTACCTTCTGGGTCTTTAATTTTGAAGCGTTTAGTGATAGTACCAGTTTAAAGTACTCTTTCCATCTCCTGACTCTGCCCTTGCTGCTTCCTCTGTGACGTGGTGTGCCAACACTTCTGTCAAAATCAGAAACTGGCTTAAGGGCAGCATGGACTGTGTGGAGAGCAGGAATGCCTTGTGATGATTTCCCTGCTGTTGCCTCTTGTGAAACCATGGGTCTGGAATTCACCAAATTAACCATGGAAACACTTATTGTATCCTCTGCATGGAAGAAAATATTAAAGGCCGTTTATAGATTCTTAATAATATTTCGATTGTGAAAAAAGTCTGTTTAGGAGAAATGTGAATAATCAATCAGAAAGTCTTCTAACTTAGCTTTCTAAATCCTTTTGCTTTTACTTAGTCTGATGTTTTAAATGTGAGTACTGTCACATTGCTTACAAAAGTAAATAGTGCAGCAGTTAAAACGTATGTCTGTTCCCTGCTTGTTTTAGCCTTATCCACAGCAGTTATTTGCTATAACTACAGAACTTGTGTTCAAACAGTTTTGAATCTGCCACCTGTCATTCTTATTTCTTCCTTTCACATTGTATACATAATTTCTTTTTTTCTTGATACGAACACTGTAAATCTTCTGGATTATATTTCTCCTTGTGTAATATAAGGCTGGTAACTCTCTGAGACTGTGTTTCTTGTGCAAAGTAAGACAGAAGCATACCCTGCCACAGAATAATAAATTCACTATATTTTATGCATATTTTACTAGTGGCATAAATTTTCATGTTGTCTGTTAAGAAGCTGATTTATTCAGGCAATAAGTTTCTTTTAAAAAGGGTGTTTGGAAGCTTTCAGTAATTCAGTGCACAGCACTTGATACAGTTGTCAGTCCTTTTATCAGCATAAACAGTTTTAGGACTACAGGGGTGAGACAAATGGGGATTTAGTCCTGCAGTTCCAAGTTCCTTTGCTGTTGTTGGCTCCCTGCCAGAGCAGCATGGAGTAAACATACAGGCTTTCTCTCCTTATTCCTGGCATTTGATAAAAGTGGCTCCAAACTGATTTTTGCAGCTAGCAAGCATTTGATGACCCACTGGAATTCCTAAATTTGTATGCAGTGGCCTATGCCATTCTTAAAGTAGCAGCAGTTTCCATTTACTTAGACTTACTGTGTTGCAGAGGGTGATTACTGATTGTTAATTTTACTCTGACCTTATCTAAGCATTTTAAAAGGTCAAAATAAAATGGCAAAGTCCATTACAGTAAAGCAAATCTATTTCATGACTCTACCACATGCATAAATCTTTTTCTTAGTGTATGACAAAAATAACTTTTCCTGCCATAAATATTAGCTAGCTTTATGCTTTTCAACTTCTGCGGAGTATTTTTAGAGCCTACATATTATACAAAAAAATTAGAGAAAATGTATCTAGAAATGAGTTGTGCAGCTCCGTCATGTTGATACCGGTGAAGTTTTGAAGAAGTTTGCTTAACAATTCAGTCCCGGTCCCAGGGCTATAAGCATGAAAAAGGAATACAAAAGTTTCTTTGCCTAGTTGGAGCCCTAACTATATTTGAAAGCAATGAACTGTTTGTCTCTCTGCATGCACGGTACTTTAGTTATAGAGTATTCAAAGTACGTGAAGTTCCCAAAAATGCCTTAAAGAATCATTGGTGATTCATTAGATTGTTTTATCCTAGATTTTAAAGACTGTATATCATTGAAGGATAATTTTGATGTAGATTTTCCAGAAAGTGTGTGCTCCTCTCTTCTAGTCATTGCTTACTGGAATGAAGTGAAAATAATAGAGGTATTTAAAGCACTTTTCCTAAACCAGTGTTTCAGGTGGTGACAGAGACAGCTTTGAAAATGAGTAATTGTGTGTTTCAGAAAGCACCTTAACTGAACCAGGACTGTAAATGTTCTACTGCAGAATTTTTATTCTGGCTGCATTTGTGTGACTGAATCTAGCAGAATGCCCCTGGATGGCCTCCTGTCACACTGTTCTTAGAAGAGCTAAATCCTACATCCCAGGTATTTTTAGTCTCTAGGGTTATACTAGTCCTGATTTCCTAATTAGATTTATTCCCAGAAGATAAGTTGTTTCTGTGCCACCAACTTCTAAGACAGTCCAAGCTGTTATTGAGAAGTGGGTTCTTAACTTCTCCAAGTATCAATGTGTCTTCAGCAAAAACGGGGTTGCAGAGAGGTGACAAATGTTGTTTTGGATTTTATTTGAAGACCAAAGCTTAATAGTGCAGGCAGTTAAAATGACTGTCAGAGAATAATTTCTGAAGTCTTCACCATCCTGCCCTTCCCTTAAGTCAAGTAACATCTGCTACTGGGTTTGTATTGTCACTCTTAAGTTCTATCTTGGGGTAAAAATGACAAGTAAAAAAGTACCTATCCACAAGTTAATCCTTGACAAAGTCACTAATTACAGAATGATTGAGAAACTACTGTAACCCCAAAAACTTTATTAATTTTTTCCCCTTTTACAGCACTGATAGTGTTAAAGAAATTGGTGTTTTTTTAATTATTATTTTTAATGACATGAAAACTTGGGAAACTTTTGCTCCTGTGTAGTTTCAGTTCTCGAACTGCCAAAGCATGAACTGGGGACAGGTTTTCACCCTGCGTGTTCTTGATATTTAGGCAAGCCAGTCTAATAAGCAGACAGGACCTATCCTGATTCTGTGTTAGTTATCCAATCTTTTGTCACTTTGTTGTTCATCTTTGGGAGTGTATTCCTCTGCATAAACCCTGTCAGCATTCATTCAGGACTTCAGAGTCACAGTTTCAAAAAATCAGAGAATACAAGAATCTATTCTATCTGCTCAGCAATTGAAATTTTGTATTTTTCCTCTCTTGTAAGTTGAGATCACTTCCTAAGTTGGTATTGCTTCATTCATTGAACCTTGGGTAACCTTCCTTCTTAATTAACTTTGAGAAAGCATGTAAGTGTAAGCCTGCAGATTAATTTTTATTTCTGTGTGTACTTTACTGTCTGCCAGAAGAAACATTTAATTTCCTGGTGACAGGAAGTCCTCTTCGAGCAAAGAATGCCATTCTTTCTGCTGTTATTATGAGGTCCTATACTTAATTACTTTCTGAAACATGAACAAACAAGGAATCTCTGTGAATTTGAATGAAATAAATACATAGAGGAAATATTGTCAATCACCAGTGTGTATTCTTTGCACAAATACAATAATCTAGACTGAAAGACAAATAGCATGGCTAGAATTTGTGAAATACTGTCTTGAAGAGCCATAAATGTCTCTTATACTTCCAAAAGAGATAACCCATCTCAGAAGCATTTGTGAGTTGAAGTGTATTAAAGCTTCCAAATAGTTGCTGTTTGTCATTAGGTGTCTGATGTCTCTTGACTTCTGGCAAAGTGTAAAACGGGAGGCTGGCTCTGTGTCAACTTCTGCTGATGGAATCTGCCATAACTTCCTATAGATAGTAGTCAGTAAAGCCTCTGTAATATAAGATGTTGCCCAATAAAAAGTGAAATCCTTTCCTGCCGGTGCCAACTATGACAATCTAGTGATATGAGCCAGCTCTAAGCTTTGCCTTTTGCTTTTAATAAAGGTTCATGTCTCATCCTTCATTTGTTTGGGGCTCACAGATTCTGCCTCACTGCTGGTACCCTGCTTGTCTGCTTTATTGTCACTTGGATGACATGTGCAGGACTTTTTAGGCCAATAATGTCTAAGAAACAGAAAATTTGTACCAGTTTGAAGTAGAATGTTAATTTTTTCAGTATGAGGTTTCAACTTAGCTATTGATGTGTCTTTCTTCTAGAGAGAAATCCTATTTCTCAGTAAAAAGTGATTAAAAAAAATTTTTTTTTCCTAATTGTGCTTTTATGCAGAAGTTACGTGAAGTAGCGATGATGAATTCGAGCAAAACACAAAACTAATTGTATTGTTCTCTTAGAACAACTGGAGTCCTACTTAGAGACAGATGATAATACACTGAGTGTTGCATTTTAAGCCTCAGGTCTTTTACACAGCTTTTTTCCTTTGAAAAATTTTCCCTTTTTGTCTCTCTGCCTATAGGTGACTAAAGACTAGGTTTTTGGTCTTTGGCCTGAATATAGAACTATTTTTCACATATTGTTTTTCTGAAAAGCAGTACAAAACAAATTACAGGAAACAGTGCCTCAACGGGAATAATCTCAAGAAACTTCACTAATGGCTGAGGAACTGCCATAATGGGGTGATCTCTGTAAATATCAGTGGGAGCTTCTTTTGGATGCAAGAAAGGGGCTGCAGTGCCATGTGGAATAGACATTAACAGCACGCAGAGGAGAAGACTGGTGATGGCAGAAGGTGCACGGAAACATTAAATCAGATGTTGAGAATAAGTGCCTTTTTGTTAGGCGTCAGGAGTTTGTCTTAAGCTGTTTGGCATTGGTAGGTAATGTCTACTCTGGCACTTTCTTGGCACACAAAAAACAAAGGGAAAAATTGTAGGTTCAATATTAGCAAACTGTTGCTTTATTCATGCTTTGTCATTGACCATCTGCTTCATAACTGGCCACTGTGAATGAGTAGAATTTAATTTTAAATTGAAAAAAATGAAAAATGTTCCCATCTAGCTTTAGGCTGCCCCTGCTCGGAGTAGGTAGGCCAAGTAGTCATGGCCATGACACATTGCCCTCAGATTCAAGACAACAGGTTTTTATTATCCATTGCTCATGTGGATCCAAGTGAATTATTGAACTACTAAATATGAATTGTTTATTCATGATGGAAAAATACGAAGCTGATGTTAAGGGACTAATTGATTTGAAAGAAGTGCTGGAGTTTTAAAGGTAGGACTTTAAAGGCAGAATTGATGTCATTATATAAATGTTAAATATTGGTCAGAAACCTGAATCCTGTGGAACTGTCTGATGAAAAAGGATGTTGCATGATTACTTAATATAGAGGCAAGTTAGATGTTATCTAGGAGAGCATTCCTGTGCAAAGCTATAACATGATTTCTTGAAATCCACTTGGATAATATAAAGCAAAATGTTCCTGATTTAAGTAGCTTTTAAATAGTTATTTTAAGCATTTCTTCACTTGAACATGTTTGTATTATTCATTCCTTTGAATGCATTCAGAAAGAGGTATCATTCACCCTTGTGCTTCTGAACTACACTGTGACTTTGAATGCTGCATTGAATCAGTGGAGGAACAGAAATCAAAACTTTTTATGTGGTGGTTTGCTTTTCTTGTTGAGTTTGTTTGGGGTTTTTTTGTTGTTGTTTTTGGGGTTGTTTGTTTGTTTTTGTGGAGAGGGAACAATGAAAAGGACTTATCTGTGTGGATATAGTGCATGTCCAGGTCTGAATAGCCAATGAAAAACATGTTCTCAGTCATGGAAGAAGCTGGTAATTGTGTTGCAATTTCTCATTTTGATGCACAGAATTATTTTTCTACAGCTCACTGTAGTCAGAGGAATTATTTCTGGAGTGAGAAGTTGAGGCTGATTGCAGTTTGAAATATATAATATTTATTGTCAATCCTTTGCTATTCAATTAAACTGTAAAAACTGAAGGATGCCCAGCTTCCAGGTGTGCCATGATAAAGATAGATTAACTTGAAGTGGCTTTACTGAAAAGAGAAAGGGAATCAGTGCCATTTCATTTTCATTTTGATCTTCTATTATGTTATGTGTTCTGGTCACATTTCCAGTGTTTCACTGAAAAATCAACTTTTATATTTACTCTTCAGAAGTAGGCAATAAAATCTTAGAGGTATTGTAGAAGTTATGAATATCGTCATAATCTAGAGATTCCATTATTGCACAGGAGAGTCTGAATGTCTGCTCCTCAGTTCAGCTAAAAATTAGAGTTTCTATCATAGGTCTCCTTCAGCCAGTAAAGAGAATATAACTGAGAAAAGAGGTGGATGATAGTTAAGGTACATTGGATTGTGGAGGTCCCCGCCGGGGTGATGGGCCTTGGGAGTGAAAGCATGGGTCGGGTTGCACGGGGCTTCCAGGCCCCCTGATGCTGCTGTCCCTAAATCCTGTTCCTCACTGGCCATTTCCAGTGTTCCCCGCCGGAGAACCTGTACTGAGGTGGGTGCTCACAAGATTCTGGAGGGCCTTGGGAGCAGTCTGTGCTGGAGCCCCCTGCCATGAGGTGGCTGGGAGAATAAAGAACCTCTATGAACATCTATCAAAAATACTGTTCCTGATTCTTTCCACAGGCCCCGGCTGTCGCCTGGGAGGGTTGCGGAGACCCCACCACAGCACTGGATGAGTTAGATGGAAAAGTAAAATGCCTCATGTAGGAAAAGGCATCTCTGAAATACAAAGCATTATTGGATACCACAGAAGTAATTTTGTTTTACATTTCTGCAATAAATGATTTTTTTTTCTTACTGGAGTATTGTTATTAGAGAAACAAGAGTTAAGAAGTTGCTGCTGGGATCTGAAGCCTGGAGTACTTAAGGTAGTAGTTCAGGTAGATCAGTTCCCAAAGCTCAAGGTAAAAAGAATAATGTCCCACTTGAGATAAAAGCCTCCATGTAATGTAGATACTGTATATTTTAATTTGCATTCTGAAGGGATTTTCTACACCACTTCTGGACCTGACCATAACAACACATCAAACATGGTACAAAATGTGCTCAGAAATCCCAGTATAGCTGAACACCTAAGCAATAGATTCTTTTTTGATTATCTGAATTTTTCAGATCCATGTATTTAGTTTGGGTCTTCCCTGAGAAACAGGTTTTCATTAGTATTTCCTCCTTTTAGAATTACTGGAAGTTTTGAGCCTTTGTCACAGTACATCACAGTTCTGATTCAAAAAATCCCAAACTAGAGAATAGAAGGGTACAGAAAAGCAAAACTACTACTTAGGCTTTTTATGTCTTTTTCTTAATAAAGGCACAGATGACTAGAGCTAAGCAATACCTGTAGTATCTCATAAAATAACAAACTATTAGAGATGAGAAGAATGGTCTAGCATAGTGACAGATCTCTGGTACCGATGGCACAATAAGCACATGGTCAGCCCCCTGTGAGCAGGGCCCAAATGTGTAAGGACTGCAGTGGAGGAGGGCAGAGGGTGGAAGACAACCCAGGCTGAAAAGGTTTTGCCTTTGCTAGTTTAGCAGCACCGTGTCAGAGCAGTTGTGCTTGATTCTACTCCTCCCTAAAATTCCGTTTACTCAGGATGTCAGTTTGCCACTTCAAAAATAGGGATGGTAAATTTTGACCTTGCTGGGCTGCTGTGAGGATAAACTGTAATGAATTTCAGAAAGCTGCTCTGATGCTAAGATGTAGGTTGAACTTGTTAGATATAAAGAGAAGCACTGTTCTAGACTAGGTTTAAAAACCATAGATAATGGGTTTTACATAGGCAGCTTGCATAGGAAAACCGTGAGGATTTAGTTTTGTTTATTGAATCCAATTAGCAAAAATGATGCAAAAGCATAAAAAACCTAAAAAAACCTTCCTGATATTTACCATATATTTTGTAAAATTTGGCAGTGTCTGACATTTGAACGAGAATGATTGCAGATTGAAAAACTGAGGGAAATTAGAGACATTTTTTCCAAGCCAGCTCCCCTGCCCTAATTACACTCACAAAGTTAATCTTATGTTTAACCTGGATGAATTCGAGACTAACATTTTTTGAATTACATGTAGGACTTAGATCAGAAAAAAATAAAAGAACATCATATGGCTATCAACTGTGTATTAACTTTATTAAGATGTATTTCTTAATAAGATTTTGTAGTTCACTGTAGGACCTGACCTGTAAACTATTCCCTTTTGTCATTATTAATATATTTTTGGCTTCCTGTGATAAACCTTAACTGGGTAACAAAACCAGACTATTTAATTTTTTTGTTGTTTTACACAGAGAAAACTATACAAGTGCTTATAAGATCTGCCTTATGATTTCAAAATAAGATCCATTTCTAAATAAAATTGCTCATCACAGTATTTGCCTGTCCATTTCTAGAAATGGTCACTGCACTTTTTACAAGCTGTACTTCCTGTTATTTGCTCAGGCTTGGAAGTATTTGGCATCATAAACACAAGAGATTGTTTTGCAATAACTGATGTTTAGCGCAACCTAATTATTCTTACATGCTATTTGGAATTGTCTTACTGATGTCAGGCTTAGACATGGCTAATAATTGTCCTTGTTTCTTTTACGAGTATGGAATAACTCCTTCCCCTCAAAGAATTTAATTACCAATCACAATACCTATTTCCGTCTATTTTTTTCCCACTGAAATCAGTGACAAAACCCACCCAAAATTTTTACTTATGTGTGTCAAATTATATAACTATATTAAAATAGCTAGTGGTTCCATAATGCTTACCTGAATCATTGTACATTTGGGCTGAAATTCTAGAGGCGAGCAGTGAATTCTTACTGGTTTCCCAGCTGGGGTATTTTTGTGGGGCAATTTGGTTTGTTTGGGGTTTTTTATAAACAAGAAAAGTCTGGTATGTGTTCAGAGAGATAGGGAACATGGAGGAAATTAACTGCATAGAGAGATTAAGTGGTTAGTAATTTTCATTATTTTAAGAAATTTGTTGATTCTCATTGCAGGTTTAATGTCTGTCACTTTAGTCAAGAAGCTGAGATTGTTCTTCTTGACATTTCTCCCATGTGAGACCTGTTTTTTCATGCATTTCCAAGCTAAGCTCTCTGGAGCAATTTAGTGCATTGCACGTGTAATCATCATGAGCAGAACTTTCCTCATGACCAAAAGGCTGCCTGCTCTAAGAAAATTGGAACAAGGTGTTAGGCACCCTAGGAACACCTGCAGAGAGAGAACCCGTCAGAACGCATTAGTCTCATCTCAACGAAACCATAATCTAGGGGGACAGGATAAAGAGTTGGGGAAAACTGAATGTTAACAGATGTGCCAGTAATTGTTCTGATACATAACAGATGT
>VYZQ01061718.1:23321-41835 GCA_013400655.1 Mystacornis crossleyi | reverse complement strand
TCAAAGTCTTATCTAGCTGTACAATGAACACCTCCAAAGATGAAAATTCCACAGTATCTCTAGACAAACCATTCCATTGTTCAACCTTTCTTATTGTGTTTTTTTTTCCTTTGTTGCCCCAACCCTTTTATTTTATCAGTTTCCCTTTGTACACCTTGTGGTCTCTGTCCCTCGTTCTTTTACTGTGCACCTCCAAAACGAGTCCAACACTCTTTTCTATACCCTCTAAGCAGTACAAGACTGCAATTAAGTCACCCTTTAAATATCTTTTCCTCAAACTGTTCAGCCACCCCTCATGTCCTATGTTCTTCAGTGGCTCTTCACTGTACAATCTCCAGTTTGTCACTATCTTTGAGGCTTCAAACATGACAGAAAACATAAATGCATTTTTTTTTCTGCTTTGTTTGGTTTTTTATTTATCTTTTGCTGTTCAGATTTAGTTTAAACATTTAATTCATCTTTCCTTAAAAACATCTTTGCACATTTCTCAGTGTTTCTTGTCACCACTTATACAGAATAACACTGTTATAAGCATACAAGCTTGATCAGTCATATCATAGAATCATGCCTTGTGTAGGAAGGGACCTTTAAAGATCATCTAATCAAACCCTCTCTGCCTTGGGCAGGGAGACCTTCTACCTGACCAAGTTGCTCAAAGCCTCATCCCACCTGACCTTGAACAAATCCTATGATGGGGCATCCACAACTTCCCTGGGCAATCTCCTGTTTGCCCAGTTCCACAGTCTCACCACACTTTTTCTGTAAAAAATTCTTGCATGTCACCAATCCAAATCTAACTTCTTTCAGTTTAAATTCCCTTGTCCTGTCAGTATTGACCTTAGTAAAAAATTCTTTCTAATCTTTTCCCTATAAATTCTTTTCCAGTATTGAAAGATCTCAATGAGGTGTCTCTGGACCCNCAATATGTGAAACAGAAGTTTGAGGTTTTACAATTCTTCAGTTGGAAAGTGTCTGGCATTTTGGTTTTTCTTGTAGTTTAAGAGAAACATGGTTTAATTCCTCAGCAGAAAATATCAGGTAACAGATAAGCAGCAGAACCATCAGAGTCTTTCCAATTTCTTCTCTGACAGCTGCATTTCAGAAGGCAAATAGCAAGCACATGTAATTTTTGAAAAAAAACTCTTCTATCCACTTATTTTTGTAATGGGGGTCTGGACATAGTTTTACTGCTGCCTTACCTGAAATAGTCTGTGAGCAGTACCTGGAAAAGTCTCTGACTGCTCTCTTTTGATTTCTGGCTCTGCAGGTATCTCTCAACAATTTTGCTTGTACTTATATCTCAGCCTCAGCCACGACCTCAGGAAACCTCATAAACAGTAAAATCATATTCTAAAAGGTATAAAGAAAACAGTGGGTTTTGACATCACTGTATGAGTCGTCCTGCAATATTTTTATTGCTTCTTGGTCCTCATTGATTCTTCTACCATTCTTGCTTCCAGACAGAAAGCATCACTAGCACAAGTCTTTCTTTTCGGGTGTTATGTGTCCCTGACTGGCGCTAACTTCCTTCAAGGGTGCTTCTCTCACCCACTCGCCCCACCAACTCCTGGCTGCCCCTGGGGGCCCAGTGGGAATAGTGGAAGTTTTCCCACCAGCCCTATGACACAAAGAGTTATTNCTCCCCACCACAGTCTCTCAGGCCTGAGTAAGCAGCAGCTCCATCTGAGTGGGCAACAGTCACATGAGGGCTGGGGGAACCAGCTCCAGCCATCTACAACCAGTTCCAACCGGCCAGATGGCCTCAGCCAACTAAGAGAGGTTTGTTCTTCTTCTGCCAGGGCTGTTCTGGTGGTAAGGACTACCAGGGACCAGGGGACAGTATAAAAAGAGTCCATGCACACCTGTATACATGAAATATGCTCCAAGATAGAAGAATAATGTTAATACCATAGTGTCTTAATTAGGAGCTACACACAGGGTGAACTGCTGAAGTCTGGATCAGCCCTAGGACTTGTCAGTTTTAGATTTTTAAGCACCTCTATCAATGCTTACTTCAGAGAGCATTACACAGGGCGTATTGTAATCCCACATGAGATTTGACAAAAGCTTGTCACTTTTCCTATTAAATTTCAGGTATAATGTCTTCACTTAGCAAAGGGCCAAGGTGTGGCACTGAGTCCACCAGAGCGGGTTATATCCCTGCAATTACAGTACACTATTTATTTCAGTATGTGAAACAGAACAAGAGCTTGCAGCTTGCTTTCTGCGTAATTTTGTAGAGCAAAGGGAGGGAAAGCATTTGGAACTGGAAGGAGGGTAGTGTTTTTATTTTTGAAATACTCATCCTGAGTTTCCCAAGATGGGGGGGGTGTGCATAGATAATCAGTTTCTTACCAAACCATGGACTTATTTTCCTTCAGTTCTGTCTTTAAGAAATCACAAGCCTTTAAGGTTTATATGCAGAAACACAATTTTCATAAAACAACTGCAATTGAAGCAAATTACATCATTAATCTACATTCATCACCATAATATTTGACAAAGAAATAATTACTTTTATGTGGAGGTTCTAAGTAATGTTTTTGACTTAATTATGTCAAAACATCCTTGTGAGCAGTATTTTAGAAAATAAAGTAAATCACTTTTCCAAAAAGCCATGTTTTAATGACATCAGAAAATGAGCTTTGAATGTAACATCTGAGGCTTCAGAAGCTGCAATTTGTATTAATACTGCTAGTTCAGGTAGAAAGGCACTAACAGAACTATAAATATTCAAAAGTGTTACTACATTTTTGAGAGAAAAGAAGATTTTGCTCTAGTGTTTGTTACATGCTTTGTTTCTGGATCTTAAACTATTCAGTGTACTTGCTTATTTGTCTTTTATTTTTGTTTCATTGTATTTTCTTTTTATGGAAAAAGAAATATTTCAAAATAAACATTCTGTGGCTGAATTCTTAGCAGTTATAGAGCATGTCAGCATGCACATTTTTATCCTTGGATACTCCATTTAAGTGAAAGGGGGAAATGTTTTAATTTAATATAAGTAAAAAGTAATCAAAACATTGTTGAATATTTGATTATTTTTTATTTCTAAGGATCTCTTTGGACACTTTTACTCAAGGAAGATAGTAGACTAGGTGGAAGCCCCCTGTAGCTGGCATCCAGAACCTGACTGACAAGACCTCTGTAGGTGCTTACAGTGACATATGGAGTATGCTCTTAAAACACAACTACAGATAAAGGTAAGGAGGGCAGAATTTTAGTGGCATTATGTGGCTAACAATCTACTAAAGAAATGTGTTGAATTGAACATAGAATAAGGTGATTCAGCTTGTTCCTCATCTTGAAAAACAAAAATGTCAAATAAAATAGCCACACTAGTTAGTTTTTGGGGGAAAAGGACCTCACTGGAAGTCCTACATGCTTTCTACTGAAACTAAACTGCTGTACAGCAAAATCCAGAGACAAAAGAAATAGATAAAAGGCATGATCTTGTAGTTATGTTATTCCACTTCAGTGGAAGAGGAAGACTTTGACTACTCCAGCAGAATTTTTAGGGTTATTTTTTAGGTTTTTATTCCTCTTTAATTTTTATTTTAATCCAGTTATTGTTTTATGTAAAATGCAATAATATTCTGAGCAACGTGATACTAACATCTGAAAACAGTTTTTGTTTCTTGTTATGACATTGCGAACTTAGTGCCTACAAGCTCAAGAATCCTCTCAACACTTAAAAACTGTGAAGATTAATATCCTGCTGTTTTAATTCTGAAATGAATATCTCAGTGAAATAGAGAACAGAATTTTAACATAAATATATACTTTTTTAAGTAATGGATTGATAGTTCACCTACCACTGGAACAATTATGCAATTATTGACCAAATTAAAACCCAGAAAGCTATCACCCTCTTGGTTACACAGAGGAACCAAAACTGAAGCTTCAAGGAATTTTAGCAACAAAATTTTCTTTTTGTTTTAAAAATAGAAAGACAAAAATGAAACAAGGCAAAATCCAGACGAGAATATGCTTCTTCTTCCTCTACTGTCAAGTACTTCAACATTGAAATCTGTTGACAAGCAGATGACTTTAAAAGATTAAATTGCATGTAGGTAAATTATGTATGTAAAGTCATAATTCACCAGAATTTTATTAGTATTAGTTTTATATCCTGAGATATAAGATATTTTATGAGAAATGGAATAAAATTTTACCTAAATGTTCCATAATTGGTCTAGAAATTCAGCACCGGATTGGCTAATAAATAGTAATTGAAATCTCATACAATGTACTCCATATTGCGTGGACCTGAGAACAGAAATTATTAATGAATATCCAGGTATGTAAAAAGATCGCAGCTCTATGGTTCATCTGAAAAAGAAAAGAAACCTAAACCAACTAACCAAAACTGAGAAAACCCACAAAAACCAAGCAAGCAAACAAAAACCCACCAAACCCAAACATGGTCAAGAATCACTATTTCTTCTTCATAAAATCTTCAAAAGAGATTGAGATTTCAAAAGAAGAAATGGGAGAATGGGAAGGAAATGTTTTGTTTTAATGTTTGTCTTGCTTTGTCCCTATCCAAAGCTATTTTAAATGATATGAAAATAAATAAATTTCTCCCAGTATTTGGTAAACAGTCTCCAGGATTTATTTTGGCCCAGAAGATTTTTTGTCCTATTTTCTGTCCAAGTCTCCCTAAAGGAGGGAAGTGAATGAGTGTCTGGGTCGGTGTTTGGCTGTAAGCCAAGGCTAACCCACCAAAACAATAAAAATATTGTACTGAAATAATCTTACAAGAAAGGCTTAAACTTCTGCAGAATCAGTCATCACTGAGATAAACACTGCTTAACCAAGAGATGGAAATATTTGCCTCAGAATTAGTAAGAATAGTACAACGTTCTAATATTTTACATTTTCCCTTATGGTGACTCTGACTCAGATATATAACCCAAGTTCTGGAAACAGCAGAATTGAAAATACTTGCAGTGAATTATCGTCAGTGACTGGCTTACTTCCAGAGAATGCATTACCACTGAAGTTATTTACCAATGTCTTTCACTACATATTACAACTACCTATCAATCATTTCTGCATTTGTAGCTGAAGATAGTTGTCACTGCCTCCTTCATATAGGTACAAACACACTCACAAACACGTTACTGTAGCCTCTTTCTCTCATTGCCTGACTTTACTGTTAATTTTTCTTCAGTGACATACAAGATATCTGCACAGGGGTTAAAAATGTAATAAATAATTAGGGGTTCTGTCACACAGTTTTGGGTACCTCAAAGAGTCTAGAATGATAATCATATTCTTTGCATATGAAGTTGAATTTATCTCTGGTATTTCTTTTTGTTTAGGGAAAGTGTAAATTCTCCTGTCTTATATCACTGGGTTTTCAGTAATAAACTTTACCAGTTAGATGGATTTTGAATTCCACACCACAGCCACAAAAACACTCCCCACTACACACTCTAAATGCAAGAAAGGAGTGTTAGTCCTTAGAAAGTGTTTTCTTTTAGGTGAAGTCACAAAAAACTGTATTGAAGACCTGTATCTCCACCTCACATAAAGCTGTCCTCATATTTCCAAAAAAACTCCAAAAAGAGACACTTGCTAGAGACTGAGGAATTCTCAGTAGGTTAAATATTTTAAATCTCTGTATCTGGAGGTGAAGAGTACAATGGTAAACCAATTCCCACTCCAGTTTTGCTGTTCAAGGCCTGTTATTCCAAAACTTGGCTAAATCTTCAGGTTTCACTCTGTTATAGAGAGGAATGGGAGTGGTGACTTGCTTTGAATTTACTGTTCAAAATTTTTTCAAAAATAAAGATGAAATCCGCAATATTTCAAATTTTGGGACTGTTAGAATGACTTTAGTTCACACTTTACACACACCAAAAGGAACAGCTTGAATTGTCAGTGGGTAAATATTGACTTTTACTATGATTATATTAATTACTTCAGTTAATATGAAAGCAGTGATAATTCAGAAATATTTTATATGTATCAATTCTCCATTTCTATGGCATAAACTCAGATTAAATTCGTTAAGTTCTATGTTTAATCTTGAATTAAAAAAAAACTGCCAAAGTGAGCCAAAAGGAAAATTATACATTTAACTGCTTATAAATAAGCCACAACTTCTGATTAAATTTGAAAGTATCTGACATAATACCCTGTAGAATTTGAACAAGTTACAGAGGCTGCAAACATTGCCATTCATTAAGTCCTACTGGTGGGTTTGCAGAGTTACTCACAAATCCAGTTTTACTGTTTTCAGTACTGATAGTTCACAGTGGGTTTTCTTAATAGAAAGAAAAATTTTTAGATGTTAAACACCACCAGAAAAATCACACATAAATAGTTAAATCACGGGAAACTGATAAAAAATACCTTAGAAATAAATGTTTACCTGTAAATGTTAAAGCATCTGTCACAGTGTTTTAAAAGAGATAAAATAGTCTGGTTTGAAACTTAAATAGTATCAGCTATATTCAAGAACAACTCTGTGAGAGGAATAATGAGAAAAAGGCGTCTGAGGATAGTAAAGAACTGTATTTGAAGGTAAAACTGTCAAGTCTAAGTGCTTATAAATTCACATTTAGACATCAGATATGAAGAACCACATCTTTATACTGTTCATCAACCAGAAGGTTCCATGCAGATAATGAAAGGAAAAGGCCAGACTTTCAAAGATTACCATACAAAGCAAATCTTCTTGAAGTTTCATATGAATTTTTAGTGTAGAGACAGTTGATTTTTCTTTAAAGTAGATGCTCTTCTATTTTGCCTTTTACTAAACAGTACTGAGCTGAGCAAATGCGATAGACATAACCTTGAATATTATGATGATTTAGAAGATATGTCTCATCTTACTGTGTCCAGAAAACTGCCTGAATCAAGGGCACACAAGGCCCTGCTTTGTCTCTGGCACAAGGAATAGACATAAGCAGTCCAGCCCAGACTCAGCAAGAGAAGTAAAGAGAGCAATCAAGTGTGTCAATGAAGCATGATGCATGGTGTTGACTGGGATTCAAAATGCCGGTAGTCTGGAGAGTGCGGCACTGCTGAGAGTCTCATTACACTACTCCCTAAATAATAAGTTCAGATACAATGTTACATTCCTATAGATATGCTGCATTTAATTGGGAAGTTAGCTTTGTCAGCATTACTAAGAAGTCTTCCTAAGAGGCCATAACATTTTAATATGATTTTAAGATCTGACAGCTAAATTAATTAACTTGAGTTTGGAAAAAAAAAAGTATTTCAGACCTCTGTAATGTGTATCTTTAGAAAATTTGAATATAAAAATTTCATACTTGCAATATCAATCTGATGGTGAACACAAAAGACTGATGCTAAAGATGGCAGCAAGAATCAGCACTTTACTATCCCACAGTACAACTTTTTATACTTTTTCTTTATATCACGCGCATAACACACACTCCTTTTTGTATTATAATTGGCTAACAAACTGTGTACATGTGCCTTCTATCCTTTTCTAATTGGTCATAAAATAATCTGCTTTTTTCTGTAAATGTCAACACAAGTCCGCATTCTACACTCCTTCTCTCTCAAAGTTGTTTATCTGTCTTGTTCAAGGACACAGCTGTATCCCATCCAGGTTGAAGCTAGCCCATTCCTGTCTTCCCACATCAATCAGATTCAAATACATTTTGGGAAGGAAACTGAGTGTTTTGGGCTAGAAATGGTACTTTCCAGTTTAATGCTCCCACTGAGATTTTCCAAATCATATTGTTGCTCTCTACCTCCCCCTCCCTCTTCCCCCTGGAGTGGGCTGGGGAGGAGAACTGCAGGCAGAAAAGATAAAGATCATGGGCTGAGATACAAAAAGTTTACAAGAAACAGCAACAGGATAAGAAAACAAAGAGTGTCAGCAAAATTATTACGAACAAAAGTGAACAAAAGGAAGAGCACGATTCACATGGAAGATGCTCTCCACTGTGCCCAACCTGATCACAGCCACGCTACTCCAACTGCTATCCCAGCTCGGAACTAGCATTACCCAACGACTCCCTCCAGCTTGGAACCAGCATTCCCCAAATGCCCCATCAAGGTCAGAACTGGCATTACCCCACCACTCCCTCTGCCACATTTATTTCCCCATAAGGAAACTCTTTTCCCCAGAAGGGACTCCCTTCCCCTTTGCCCCAGCAATGATGTGAAATGATATAGGATAACCTCTTGATCCAAGCTATTTTCCTGAGAAAAAATAGCTTGTTTATGATTATGGTTGTGTAACAACTTCTGCAGCTGGGTACACACCCAGACTTTCACTATTTTCCCTCCTCAACAGGACAGGGTGAGAAAATTGGAAGAAAAATCTAAGGGGTCAAAATAAACATAGGCAGACTGCTTCTTATCTACCATGAAGGGCAAAACAAAATCAGCTTGGGGAAAATGTATTTAATTTATTGTCAAGTAAAGTAGATTCAGGTAATAGGAAACAAAGACGAGTTATTAAAAAAAAAAAAAACACTTCTCCTCCAACCCTGCTTCTTCCAACTAAACTTCACTATTTCTCTCCTGACTTTTCTACACAGCTCCTCAGAGTAGTCAAGGTGGGGTGATTAAGTGTTATGAGTCCATATCAGCTCCTCTCTGCTTCTCCTTCCTCAGGATTTTCTCCTGCTTCAGGATGGGCTCTTCCACAGAGTGAAGTCCATTGTAGACCTATTAGAGACTGTCGGTCCCTGGCATTGGGCTGCTCCAATATCTTCTTACAAAGACCACAGCTGAAGCATCTCTGCTACCAAAACTTTGTTGCATACACCAAATATAGTGACAAAGCAGCATCAGGAGAACGCATTTCAATGCCTGAATAAGGACCAATTATGTTCTTTCTGACTTTTTTAACAGAAAATCAAAATGCTATTGTCATTCTGATATCAGAAAGAATAGTTCTCAAGTTTCACTAAGAACATATACATGCATAAATGCATGTTGTCCAAACAGTCCTAATTTACTGCAAGATAGACTAGGTCCTTTCTGGCAATGTAAGACTTTAAATGAAGAGAAAGACAACACATCTTATTATCTTCAAGAAAAAAATCATCACTTATTCTGCAACTGCTCCAGAGGTCTGCATTATATGAATTTCATCCTCTGGATGGAAATTGAAAAATAAGCATATATAAATGATAGTACATCAAAAAAGACAGACTTTTCTTACCTGTCAATTTTAGAATGCCATCAAAGACTCTACAATGGAAGTACACATCTCACTCCTCTCACTGCAAAGGTTTTATGACTTTTTCAGATTTAACTATCTAACTTTGGTGCCTAAAGGAAGATAGATTGTGTGTTTTATTCCGTGGATAAATTCTACAAATAACAAAACAAAACAACTCAGTTTTTATGAAGTGTTATCATAAAGAAGGTTTTAGTTGTCCAAAAGCATCCACTTGTGCCTTTTCCAGTCTTTCTGTTACTGTGAAGGGATATGCTCAAGTCATATAATACTTAGGGACAGAACAGACTTCAGCTGTTAAAGAAGTCACAAGACACACACAAAAAGAGACCTATCTTAATCTCTGTGATGGTTTTAGTCCCTAGATGAGAGCTTCACTGAAAATGCATTTGTAATCATTTTTTCTTTTCATAACAAAACCAGATACTTCGTAGCTCTATGTGACTCATAATCTAAATACATCAAAGGGCAGGAATGACATTTTCCTAGTGAGCTGAGGTTTTACACTGTGACTCCAATAAGGAGCTTGGTGGAAGAATGAGATAAAAGAATTTGCTTTTCCTTCACAATGTCTAGCTACTTCAGCATGTAAGTTTTATAATTAAATCAATGCAGGGGATAAGGTAAAAGAGTGAGGTTAAATGTAGAAGAATACTAATGTAACTCTTCCACATTATGAGGAACTTGCTTTCCTTGAATGAAAGACTACTTTATATATGAAAATAAAATACCTCCATTGTAGGAATTTTGAGCTGTTTATTTGATCTAAAGAACACCAAGCTGAGTGATGCAGCTGATGGACTAGATGGAGGAAATGCCTTCCAGAGGGACCTTGACAGGCTNAATCTAGTGGAAGGTATCCCTGCCCATGTAATGTGGTTTGGACTAGATGATCCTTAAAGATCTATTCCAATTCAAATCATGCGATGATTCTAGAATTCTAAGTTGTTCCCTAGTCTTGCTCCAGACTTCTTTCTCTGGTGTCCAGGGCCTGGGATTCCTGAAAAGAAAAAAAATGAAAATAACCTTTTACTCTTTGGAATAACGAGGATACAAGAGATTTTAATACAAATGTGACATCAGAAAAGTAATAAAAGACAGAGGAGGGACAGCTATAAATAAAATTAAATGTAATAAAAGAAAAAGGATGAAGTAAGATGAATTTCAATTATTTTACGAGTCTAACACTCTAAAAAACTGTATTGGACATGTTTTGTNCTTCACAATGTCTAGCTACTTCAGCATGTAAGTTTTATAATTAAATCAATGCAGGGGATAAGGTAAAAGAGTGAGGTTAAATGTAGAAGAATACTAATGTAACTCTTCCACATTATGAGGAACTTGCTTTCCTTGAATGAAAGACTACTTTATATATGAAAATAAAATACCTCCATTGTAGGAATTTTGAGCTGTTTATTTGATCTAAAGAACACCAAGCTGAGTGATGCAGCTGATGGACTAGATGGAGGAAATGCCTTCCAGAGGGACCTTGACAGGCTTGAGGATTGCATCCAGGTGAACCTCATGAAGTTAGCAAGGCCATGTTCAAAGTCTTGCACCTGGGTCAGGGCAACTCCCAGTATTATTAGGAAGAATATTTTAAGAACAGCCCTGTGGACATGGATTGATGATATTGATAGTTGAAAAAATACGAGCCAGTACTCTATGTTCACAACCCAGAAAGTCAGTCATATCCAGGTCTGCATCAACAGCATCGGCCAGCAGATTGAGGGGGATGATTCTTCGCCTCTACTCTGTTCTCATGACACCCCCACCTGGAGTGCTGTGTCCAGCTTTGGAATACCAAATACAAAGAAGACATGGATGTGTTAGAGCACATCCAGAGGATAGCAGTGGAAATCATCAGAGGGATANAACCTGTTTTGCAGTCTTTAAAAGATGTACAGTTTTATTTTTCTGTGAGATTTGCTTTCCCTTGTCCCTAGCTAGCTATTTGTATGTGATGATTTTCAGGGCTGAAAAAAATTCCAGGTTTTATTCAAACAGATCTGATAACTGAAGTTGTACAGATCAGGTGTGTATTTATCTAATACTACAAGGAATAACTTCACATTTTGGGAAAGTGAGAATCACAGAACCACAGAATGGTTTAGATTGAAAAAGACCTCTGAGATCATCAAGTCCAACCCTTGACTGGACACTACCTTGTCAACTAGACCATGGTGCTAAGTATCACACCCAGTCTTTTCCTAAACTCTTGCAGGGATAGTGATTCACGCAGGGATGGTGATTTCACCAGCTCCCTAGGCAGTCCATTCCCATGTTTAACAACCCCTTCCATGAAGGAATCCCTCCTGATGTCCAATCTGAGTGTCCTCTGGCACAGCTTGACACTGTCTTCTTGACATGTTTCTGGCTGCTGGGAAGAAAATACTGATTCCCTCCTTGTTGCAATCTCCTTTCAGGAGAGAGGTAAGGTCACCCCTGAGCCTCCTCTTCTTGTTAAACAACACCAGCTCCCTCAGCTGCTCTTCATAAGACTTGTTCTCTAGAGCCTTCACCAGCCTTGTTGCCCATCTCTGGGCAAGTGAGTTATTAGAGGTTTCTGTGNTGTACAGATCAGGTGTGTATTTATCTAATACTACAAGGAATAACTTCACATTTTGGGAAAGTGAGAATCACAGAACCACAGAATGGTTTAGATTGAAAAAGACCTCTGAGATCATCAAGTCCAACCCTTGACTGGACACTACCTTGTCAACTAGACCATGGTGCTAAGTATCACACCCAGTCTTTTCCTAAACTCTTGCAGGGATAGTGATTCACGCAGGGATGGTGATTTCACCAGCTCCCTAGGTAGTCCATTCCCATGTTTAACAACCCCTTCCATGAAGGAATCCCTCCTGATGTCCAATCTGAGTGTCCTCTGGCACAGCTTGACACTGTCTTCTTGTCATGTTTCTGGCTGCTGGGAAGAAAATACTGATTCCCTCCTTGTTGCAATCTCCTTTCAGGAGAGAGGTAAGGTCACCCCTGAGCCTCCTCTTCTTGTTAAACAACACCAGCTCCCTCAGCTGCTCTTCATAAGACTTGTTCTCTAGAGCCTTCACCAGCCTTGTTGCCCATCTCTGGGCAAGTGAGTTATTAGAGGTTTCTGTGGCACCTAGATCACTGAGACCAGTGCTATTTTACTGTGGAAGGTGCAGATATTACGCGGTTCTGAGATAATATTTAAATACACAATAGAAGTAGCTTCAGAATGTGAAAAAATATTAGGAAATGAATAAAGATTTGTTAACTCAAACATTATTTGCAAGACTTGAGCCAAACATTTACCTTACAACTCCAGCTGACACAGTTTAAGCTGTGGGCATGGATATTTGAAGTATATAACACATTTAGAAATCTTTAGAGAACCCACAGAGATTGAACAAATTTATTACTGAAAGCCAAGCAAAAAGACTGCATTAAGCTGAAAAAAAAAAAGAAAAATGGACTGTTAAGAGATACACTTTCTTTGTCTCGAGTGACTACAGCTATAATAGAATAGAGATGTTAACCTTTGCCTCGCATTTCCCACATCTATTCCTGGGTTTGATTAAAACACAAAAGTAGAACATTGCAGATTAATAATAGAAGGTTGGTTGAGTTGTATTTTGGTTTATTATATATATAAACAAGTAGACATGAAAATATAATAAGTACATTATTTAACTAAGAATGGAAAGGAAAATGAAGAGAAATAAAAAATCATTGAAGGTAAAAATAGGGGGGAAAAAAGTAGGCTAAGAGTTTAATCCCCTGTTCTCTTTTGCTTCCTTTTGTATAATGAAAAGGTGAACCATTAGGCAGTCTCAGGTATATAAAAACATCTGCTGACCATTGCCACATGTCTGGTTCTTTCACTCCTCTGGAACTGTTCTCCAAATCTTGCATTCACCCAGATCTGAACCCAAAACATTTGACCTAAAGACAGAATAAAATGATAGCCATGCATAAAAAATTTAAGAAATTCGGGTTCCACAGGATCAATTTAATTTGTTAGAGTTTGCAAGTTTAATGATCACCTTTCTTTCCATGAAGGCATTATGCTCCATACACCTGAAGTAATTCTGATTTTAATAGCATGGAATGAAGACACTGAATAGTTATGGAGAGACAAGTAAATCAGTAACTTTCAGTGACCTTGGTTTTCAATGCTTGTACACATCTCAGTTGAGGAAAAAGCAATCGTTTCCCTACTGCGCCTGAAAAGGGAACACGCTGTGAAAGTTTTCAAGAAAAAAGTGAACAGTACTTAATATGAGAGTGCTCAAATGCTGGAACAGGTTGCCCAGAGAAATTCTGGGTTGCTTATCTGTGGAAATACTCAAAAACCTACTACATACAGCTCAAAGCAATCTGCTTTAACTGCTCTGCACAGAAGATGCATTTATGAACTAAATGACCTCTGGAGGTTACTTCTAAACTTCATGATTCTGTGATTCTGTGAACAATTTGTATACCTGTAACGTTCCTTTATGACAGGATAAAGATGACCTAAAGTTATCCAAGCATCCTCTGGATAGTTCCGGTGTTAGACCTTGCTGTATTATACATCTTCAAAACTTACAGCTCAGTCTTAATTTTGGTCCATTTTAATGTTAGTCACTTTTTTGTTGGGGTTTTTTGTTTTTTTTTGGTTTTTTTTTTGCTGTTCCTTTTTTGTTTTTTTTTTTTTTTTTTTTTCTTTTTCTCTTTTTGTTTTTTTTTTTTTTTTTTTTTCTTGTTCTTTGCTAGCTTGCTTTTTTTTTTTTTTGCTATTGTCTTGTCAAAGATTCTGATGCTGAGTCATATGACAAGCTACTGAAAAATGAAGGTACATTGCCTGAAACATATGCTTTGAAAGACATACCTTTGTAGAGTTCAGCTATTAAAATTAGGACACCTGAACCATTAATATCTCAGAAACATCTGGGGGTTTGATGATTACAGCATCATGTAAAAGTTTTTCTTAGTATCATGTAAAACATGTGGCTTGTCTTGATTTGAACTGACAGTTTTTAGCTGTCAGATCACACAGATAGGAGGTGCAACCTTCTGAAATATTTATGCTACTTTCAAATATTAACACTTCTGCTGATATCCACAGTATTTTATCTTTAAAACCATAATAGATAACTAGAATGAAATTCTACACATGTTAAATTATTTTATACCCTGGATTTGGGCTGCATGATTCTTATAAACTTAACTTTCATGAAAAAAAAAAATTTGAATTCTAACTGTCATGTTTTTGTAGAAACCAAGGTAACTGTAATTTCTCTCCTTGCAGAAAAGGTTTGAGAAGTGATTCTCAAAGGCAATAGTGGCAGCTGAATGCCTTCCTTCCAGGAAGTGTTAATGGGAAACAGGCCATGAAGTGGTACAAGTACAGACTGGATAAACAGCAAAAAGTATTAAAATATATGACATTGGTCATCCTTAGTAAATGATTATCTTCAGAGTATAAAAATTAAATGTGCGTGCACTATGGATTTAAAAATATGAATTAAAACTTAAATCTTTTATTTAACAGTAAAAAAGCTGTTTTTCTACATTTCTCTTTGAATTCTAATGAGCTTCAGGTGTTGGGTTCAGCTCAGTAGTAACTGTATTTATTTTTCTATATTCAAATGACTTTATATATCTGTACCTAGGTGTCTTTACATGAGCCGGGTGCCTGAATTTAGACTATAGTCACTGGAAATATAATCAGGAGAGTCAGGGATGCCTAGAGAACAGTTCAGCTCATCTCAGGTTGCATACCAGGGGTTTGATTCTGTTGCCTACATGTGAGAATCTAATACTGTTTGAGATGTTGCTGAATATTCTGCCCACCTGCAGCCAGTGCAGGTTTTCTGCAGCTCTTGTGTGATCTCATTCCACTTTGACGGTCTCAAAGACCTAACCAATATTAGATGAACCTGTTTCAATACAGTTGTCTGCTGTTAGGCTTTTGTGTCAAATACTTCAGTTTGTCATATTAGGTCTGTTTTTATAGCAAGCTGACATGTAACAAGATCTTGAAGATATTGATGTATGCAAAAATATAATAAATTTATACTGCGATGATGATCTCTCTAGAGACATAAGAGAAGAGTCTTTTGTTTTATAAAATCCTACTGCTGTTCTAAAGTATTTTTAAGACTGGAATCTTTTTGAATTAATTTTTTGTTTTACAAAATTACTTCATAGATTTTCATGCATTTTACATTGTATCACTTTTTTTTAGATATAATTGCACTTTCTCAGAAATCACTTGAATGTACACAGATCAGAAAGCACATAATGCTCTGAAAAATTATTTGGGGCAGTCCATTATAGCACCTTGACTGGTATTTCCTGCTGGGAAATGTACTTGTTATTGTGGGATTAAAAGAATTATTATCTATTTTCTAGTATGGCTCTGTATGGACTTTAGAAATTGAAGCATATATATAATATCTTGTTTGCAATTTTATTTTCAAAGTTTGCTTTAACTAACTAGGAAAAAGTAGTAATTGCTTAACTTTGAGCAGATCTAAATAATTCATATCTATAGCTTTCTACCCAGCAGCATAACTCAGGAAAAACCCTGAAAATAATTCAAGCAATTGTGCCACCTGCCAATATGGTGAAGTTAAGGAGAAGCTGGTAGAGTATGATCTTTATGCACGCTGGTCTACTAGGACTTCTGTATTGTGGTGGGCTGACCCCTGCTGGACACCAGGTGTCCACCAAAGTCACTCTGTCACTCTCCTCCTCAACTGGACAGGGACAAGGAATTGTAATGAAAACCTAATTGGTCAAGGGAAAGACAGGGAGTGATCACACACCAGTTAACATCATGGGCAAAACAGAGTCAGCTTGGAGAAATTAGATAAATTTATTACCGACAAAATCAGAGTAGGATAATAAGAAATAAACCCCAAATCTTAAAACACCTCCTCCCCACCTGTCCTTTCTTCCCAGTCTCCACTTTTCTGCCAAGTTCTCTACCTCCTCCCCCACAGCGCTGCAAGGACAGGGAATGGGAGTTGCAGTCGGTTCATGACATGTCCCTGTTACTTCTTCCTCAAGCACAGGTGCATCAATGCTCACTGCGTCACTCTGCTCCTTTGTGGGTTTTCAGAGAACAGAACAGGACTGGAGGAGTTCTTGGACTGGCTGTGGCTCATACCTTTACCTCCTTTGAAATCTGTATTGAACTACTGCTGGTTTGATTAAGGGATTGAGTGGATCCATGACAGACACCTAAGACATCTGAGACATCCACATTGAACTGGAAAATATGTCCAAGGATGTCACTAAAATGAAACAAAATGCCTGTGTTAAGGCATTGGAATCACATTTTTTGAGATGCCTCCCTTACACAAGCAGCGTTTACATTTTACTAAGGCCTCTATTTTTCTGCTTGTAAATATTCAGATTTTTTTTTTTTTTACCCTTGTCATGGGTTGGCATCCTTCCTGCCTTTCAAGTTGTTTTTTTTTTGTTTTAAAATTTCGAATTTTTTTTTTTTTTACCCTTGTCATGGGTTGGCATCCTTCCTGCCTTTCAAGTTGTTTTTTTTTTGTTTTAAAATTTCGAATTTTTTTTTTTTTTACCCTTGTCATGGGTTGGCATCCTTCCTGCCTTTCAAGTTGTTTTTTTTTTGTTTTAAAATTTCGAATTTTTTTTTTTTTTACCCTTGTCATGGGTTGGCATCCTTCCTGCCTTTCAAGTTGTTTTTTTTTTGTTTTAAAATTTCGAATTTTTTTTTTTTTTACCCTTGTCATGGGTTGGCATCCTTCCTGCCTTTCAAGTTGTTTTTTTTTTGTTTTAAAATTTCGAATTTTTTTTTTTTTTACCATTTCCTTGGGTTGGCTTCCTTCCTCCCTTTAAAGTTTTTTTTTTTTTTGTAAACTGACTGAAATGATTTTAAGTTTGTGTCTTTATATTACAGGTGGATGGAGGACGTGCTGGAGAAAAAGGGGGTTAATTTGCTTTAATTCCTTTTTATTCCATTTCACTTTTAATGGTAGTAATAAACTTCATTATATTCTTTAAAGTTTGGTGCCTGCTTTGTATTCCTCTCTGTTCTTATCTCACAGAAAGGGGAAAATGCGAACTAAACCAGTACAACCATCTATGCTTTCACTAGCTTCTTTTCATGTCAGAACAATAGCTGCACTAAAAAAGCACCCAGAATAACCCAAAGGACCTCAAGAACTGACCCTTCAATAGTAATGGTATAAGCTGAAAGAGTAGAAGAAAGAGGCAATATGAATTTTGTTTGAATCCTGAAGAGCTGTCACAGAAACAGATAGCTAGGGACTAGTAGCAGATTATACATATTAGGGAAAAAATCAGATTCTGGACACGGATATATTCTCCCTAAAATCTAAGTGTATCACAATGCATGTTGTTCAACCAGAATTTTCTTGAGTGTTTTTACATTATATTTAGTTATCATCAGCTGCGGGTATAGAGGATATTTTTTGCTGGTTATTTTTCTTTGCCAAAATATGTCCCTGGAGTTATCTTACCATAACTTTCCAACTATTACCAACACTTTATTTTCACACTTCCATAGAACAGATAACTTTTATTATCTTCTTTGCACGCTTCTTACTTTTGTCTCTAATAAATCTCATTTATTTTCAGGTCCAGTCACTTCTTCTAGATAGCCCTAGTCTCTCTCCCTTCCACTTTCTTGTATTAAACTGCAGTTTTCTCTAGGTAGTGAGAGAATCTGCAGCTGAAAACTATTTTTCCTTACTCAGGCCTGTTATAGTTTATGGGTGGGATTCACCTTATCAGATGAAGAGAGGTGAGAATTAGATTAATTTTTTTAGCTACAGGGTAATGTGCAAGTTCATGCGGAGCTAGAGGCAAACTGAAGATTTTTTCTTAAAGACTTCCTAAAAATGAGAGTTGTTTCCACCCTGTAGAGATAGTAGAACCTGTTATTCCCAGGCCTGCAGCTGACTCCATAGCAAATCATTTGGTTGATTTTATTCAGATTCATATTTCCAGCTGTTTGACCAGGTATGTTAAATCATGCAGATGTATATTCAATGTCTATATTTCATATCTATTTATGTCTTTCAATGCATGTGACCTATTAACTGTTCATGCAATACATTCATATAGCAATGGCTTCTTTTATTGCAGGAATCACAACCATTAATCCTTTAAAAATTATAAAAATCTATTTAAAGTAATCTTTGTTTTGATAATCTTTGGGTTTTCTCCCATTACACATTGTAAAAGCTAGGCTTCCATATATTGCATAGAATTACTAGGTACTCTTCAGTTTCAAGCAAAACACATTCATTGTACCCATTTGTAGCGATGCCTTTTGTTTGCGTTTGTATTTCATATTCAGTT
>VYZQ01061717.1:0-67958 GCA_013400655.1 Mystacornis crossleyi | reverse complement strand
TGGGTGTAGATGGTGTCAGTAGACTTTAGGAAATGGCCAGAGGTTAGAGATGCAATAGTTGTTTTTACTGACAAATCTGTTAAAACCACAGGGAAGTGGAAATGTAAAGACATGAAGAAAGGCTAAGTGCTCATACTAGATTTTACCATCAAATAGACTGCCTTGAAATAAGTGACAGCAG
This sequence comes from Mystacornis crossleyi, assembly GCA_013400655.1. NCBI lineage: Eukaryota > Metazoa > Chordata > Aves > Passeriformes > Timaliidae > Mystacornis > Mystacornis crossleyi. The sequence goes on along the minus strand of VYZQ01061717.1, from coordinate 67,777 downwards.
AGTCCTTTCCTTTGATCTGCAGATCCATTTTGGCCCATTTTCTTGAGTAATCTCACCGTTAAACCAAAAATAAAATAAAAACATCCTGCTCTTAATCTAGCCATTCCAAAGCAGGTGAGTCGCTGTCGTTGGTCTTGTCCTGCAGCCAGGTCAGAGAAGCAGCACGCGCTCACAGTGAAAAGAGGGGCAGAGGAAGGCTGGTTCTGACAGCAACTGTAATTAAACCACACCATCTTCCTGAGCCGTAGTTCCAACAATAACTAAGTAGTGGATGTGTCCCACAGTAATACCAGCTGGGGGTTTCCCTAACACTCTGGACACATTTTCACTGCAGAGATGCTCTTCTCTAGCATAGCTCAAGTGAGAGCGGCCTCTGTGCAGACAAAACCTGAGCTGTTTGTGTCCGTGTTCTAACTGGGGTCACACAAAAGCATCTTTCATGATGCTGAGTAAATAGTCAGATAACCCTGACAGAAAATGTACAGCGCTGTCTAGTTGCTTGCATGTGTCACAAGATGATGGTAGGGATTGTGTTAAGGTTTTCGGGACTGTTGGAGTTCCAGAAGTCTCCAGTGGCTGCCCTTTGGTTTCCAGAGGACGCTCAGTCACGCTGCCAGACTGAATTGTGCAAGGGGCAGCAAGGCAGAGGTTGATGGATTTTTTTATCGATTCTCCTGGCCCTCCAAATGTGCTTAGTCTGGCAGTGCGGTGACTGCATATTTGGTGGAGTGTGAACCAACCCTGAAGAACCTCCTGAGGCGACAGTTGCTGCTGCTTTCAGTGCTGCCCTGAGCCTGATGATCCCTTTGTGAATCTAATACTGATCTAGAGTACTAAGGGTTGTTTGGGTTTTTTTCTGTTGCATCAAGACATATTCTGACCCTTCTTCCCTTTCAAGGGAAGAGATGACAGGCAGCAACTATCCCATCTGAAACTTCTTCCCATTTGTTGCCTGTAGCTCTTTCACCCTACTATGACAGCTGGACTTCTGGCCCGGCGCCTTTGACTTACTAGTCACCTGGCCATCTGAAGCTGTTACCTGATTCTAAGTCAGTATTACCATGTCCATCAGCTGGCATCTCCCACAGTTTTCCCACTTTAAAAGATGTTTGGCTTGCATCTGTTTTGTGAAAGGTGTTTCTGTTCTGCCATTTATTCATATTTGAAATGTTCCTGGGACTGCTTCTCTTCACAAGTCCAATGGTTCCTTTGACAAGGGCAGAGGTATTTCTGGCCATCTACCAGAAATACCAGAGGAGAAGGGTACATGGCATCTTCTCCACCTAAACATCATCTTGCAAATTCTAAAATTTAGTAGCAGGTCTTCCTTTTATTATTATTATTATTGTTGTTGTTGTTGTTGTTGTTACTATTGTTTTTATCATTAGTCTGTTTAGTTAGTTAGTTATTTTATGAACCTCATTACACCTAATCTGTTCAGTTTTTTGTGAGCCACCATATGGCATCAGTGGAAATCTGGTAAAAATGTGTTTATCATCTCACAAAACATATATAAAGATGTCTAACACATAATTAAATTAGAAGAAGTCCTTCTCTTTAAGATACAGTCTTACCAATTAGTCATTGGGAGATTCTGGACCGGGTCTTATCAGCTGTCTGGCAGGGGATATCGTGAGGATATGTGTCACGACTCAGGATGAGGTATAAAGGAAGTGTAAAAGTAGTGCTATTTCAGGTATCACAAACCAATTCTGAGTTCTTCAAGATCTTGAGTGAAGTATTTCATTCTTATTGCTTAGGAAAATCTCTCTTGGCACAGAGGAGCAAATGAGGCACAATGGAGAACTGTTTACTTGGTGCACAGCCATGGCATAGTACAGCCTGGGGTTTTTACATCTGGAGTTGCGGGTCAAGAAACCCCTTTTAATCACCAGTTCAGACAGGCTTCCAGAGGGCAGTTCATATTTGAGGCAGCATTGTTCCTCCAGTAAATATAAAGTTAGCAGGTTCTAAATTTATGAAATAATTTATTTAAATGCTTATATCTCTGCAGCCTGGCTGAATTTGCTTGGACAATTTGGCTTCCAGGCAGTGAAGAGTTACTTGGAGAAGCCAGGGAGAGCTCTCTTTAGAAGAAGAGAGCTTGCTCCACAGCTCTCACTTTATGAAAGTGTTTGGTACCACTACTCCTTTGCCCAGTACTTACGTCAGTCGTTTCTCAGGTTAAACACTTCCTAAAAATCAGTTGCATCACTCATTTTCCATTCATTAAATAAGGAAACTAATAGATTTATTTTTTGTTTCCTTTGCTGTGAACGTTATGTGAATTCATCTGTGAGGACAGGCTTGGAGCAGATCTAGTCAGCATCTGCTTTCAAGTGCTGTGCCCCTGCTGCCGTACACTTGTCTATGGTGGCAGCAAGATCCCCATCACAACTTTGCATCTAACACAGCAATGGGAATATTTGGTAGGTTAGTTCAATTTTTGAGGTGTTTCTGTAGCAGTTTAATGTCATCTGGTGGATGTTGCTGCAGCTTGTCCATCCCAACTTCTTTCAAGTTTCTGACTCTTCTTTTGGGACTCATACAGCAGTGTGGAAAACTGATTTAATGAGTTGATCTAGGCAGAAAATAGCCGCCATAAAAACTAATGACTACTAAAGCATTAGGAGGTTTGTGTACTGAAACATTCATCGTTAGCACGCTTTGCATCATGCAAGTGTGTTCTCACCTGCATGCACCCAGGCTTGTTCATGTTCCATTTGGAGTGTGGGACTGCAGGGTTTCTGGTGCATGTTCCACCTTTCCTCCAAGAGACAGTACTGCCAAGGGCAGAAGGACCCATACTTTTTGAAAGGTGGCACCTTTTGTATTTGAGCTTTGAGGAATAGCTGCAAAAAGTCATCTGTTTCCAGACCACCCTGCTGCATGTGCAGTGTATTGGTGTGGGAATGGCGCGTGCTGGAGTTGGCCTTCTTTGGAAACCTGTGCCAAAATTCTGGGGTTGTGCAAACCTGTTCAACTTGCTGTTGAACTGAACTCATTTTGGGTCTGGTGGATCCAGACTCCACTGGTGGAGTTGCTTACCCCTGTAACACCAGCAGCAGTGTCAATTCAGTTTGCTTCCTGGGGGCCCTCTGTATCCTGTTGTTGCGGAGGCAGACAGGGTAGATCAGCTGCAGGCTCTGTCTGCGGTGAAACAGGTGTTGGTCTCTTCCCAGAGGAAGGACGGGCAGGTCAGTGGTTCCCTCCATCCATGTAGGGCTCTGTCAGGTGGTGTGGATGAGAAATGGGCAAGTGGGCAGAAGGAATGATGGGATAACCCTGGGGCAGGTCACCAGACATCACAGACCTCACCTTCATGTGGGCCTCTTTTTGTGCTTGGAAGACAAATAGGCAAAAGTCCTTTGTATATTTAGCAATTGTTTGGTGGTGGTAACAGGACAGTTGAGGGAGCGGACTGCTTTCCTGTACCCATCCCCCTCATACCAAATCGCTCCCCATGACTTTAGTAATGGCTATTCACCGTTAGAAAGTGCCTTTCCTCCCTTGTGGTGTTATTTAGCACAGGCTTCAATTAAAAGCAAGCCCGGGGAAAATAGGGTGTGGTTGCCTAGTAACCAACTGCCTTGGGATCTGAAAAGATGCAGCAGAACTAAGGGTTAATATTTGCAGGTGGAAGTAGGAATGTCCAGGGATGTTGGTGGTGGAGGTTTTAAGCTAAAAAGATCTAGGACATGGTTCAGAGAAGCAGAGTTCCCACTGGGGTCTCTCTCCAAATAACAACACAAGATGAGCAGGGTTTGTTTAGTTATAATCCAACTGATGGAAATTTAGAGAGAACACAAGATCACTGTTTGAGGGTGCTGCTTTGTGTATGTTATTTACATAATTTGCCACAGTGTTGCAAGGTTTTCTATCTCTGCATCTCATTCACAGTTCAAAGCTTGCCTTAAATAAGCAGCTGCACATGGCCACATAGCCTACAAAAAATACTGACTTCTTTTGAACACATGTTTTCTGGGGTAGCCTGGTTTCCTCAAGGTACCCACAGGTGTCGAAGGATCAGTGTTAAATACTTAAAGGTTTATTTTGAGAGTCAAGGCCTGCAAAGATCTTCTAGGGGCTTCATACCTCTGAAAATCAAGCTGCAATCATGCTTCTTCAAAACTTCCTAGTCTGCCTTATCAAGTGCATAGTTTCCCTTCTTTACTATATTTTAGGTAGTTTTAGAATAGGATAAATAGAGGATAGAGGTTTTTGTGACAGTCCATGCAACTTGTGAAAATATCCTTGACCTATGCATCTAAACAATATTGAACCAAAGAGCACTAATGCAGATGTGGAGCTGAGTGATCTTTTGGGATACCTGTGTCCCCAGCCCCAGTGGAGAGAACTGCAGTGAAGGAGCCAAGAATGTGGCAGATCAGATGTGAAGGTACCTAACTGTGCTTCAGCTTGGACTCTCTTTTATGGTGTCATCATGAAGTGTGAAACTCCTCTGCAGGTGTGCAGCTGATTCCCTGTGAAGGTAATCAGGCATCCTGTGAAATCCTTTGCACATTGACTGGTACATGTAGTCTGTGTGCAATATGCACTGGTTATTCTGTCTGGATATTAGTGTCCTCTTTTTCTCACTGATGGAAGCAGAGGGTAAAATAAATCCTTTTCACATGCTGTTGTTATTTCTTTGTGCTTATTTATATTATGACAGCATTTCAGAAGCACTCCTTGTGGGCCCTTCCTGCTGCACTCAGTGCTTTATGGGTATGTGCTGCAAAGACTGCAAAAGATTGCATATGCTAACTATGTCAGAAAGCAGCAGGTAAATGCAAAAAATAGATACAGGAGAAAAATAAGACAGTAGCTCTCTCTTAAAGTAAGTCATGATCCCAACAAATCTTGTCATTTTTTTGTAGACATCATGCTAAAGGGAAATCTTTCTAGATTTCTTCCAAGATTTTTGAAGAAGACAGTAAGTTGTGGCCTCACAGGTGTTACGAATAAATTCTGCCCAGAACTGGTAGCCTCTTGGTTGTCTGATTGAGATTTCTTTGACTAGGTAGCAGAGGCAGGTATCTCTGTCAGTTAGGATCAATAGCTTGGTAACAAATAAGAAATTATGGGTAAAGATAGGTTTCACTCAGAGGGACCTTGAGAGTCTTCAGCCATTTCTGAGTCTGCTGTTGCAAATATGAATCCATTATCATCAAAGCAAAGAAACATAAAATAGTCTCCATGGCAGAATTTTGAATGGAGGGAAAGCAGGACCAGAAGAATATGTGAAGTGTTACAACCCACCACTGATGGACCTTGTTTCTCAAGATAGCCATGAGCTTGGACAAATTTCCATTTGGAAATGAAAAATATTGTAAGGCTAAGAGGGAAATACTGCCAAGACTTAAATAAGTTTTTAATCTGGGCAAGATTGCCCAGGTCCTTGGCAGAGCACTGTTTGAACTCTTAAACTGATGACTGGATTGTTGATTCATCAAATTTTACATCCTTTGGGCCAGGTACAGGTGTCTAAAGCCATCCTAATGGTACAAGCTTTTCTGTTAGGTGCACCCTGGAGAAGAGGAATGTGTGTGTTTAGGATCTGGGATTTTTTCAGTGTTTTGTAGTAAAATCCTTTGGAGTATAATTTAAAATACTGTATCCCTTCACTCCTTCTCAGAGAAGGATATGTGTGCTGGGCTTTTGTGTGGTATCCCACTTACACCACAACAGCCACACTGTAGAGAAGAGCTGTCCTGTGGTACAACTGTATTTTGCATTGGGATTTACCAATGGCAAAGCATTTCCCTGTTTCCCCATTTCCAGTAATTGAGGTTTATAAGTAATCAGCTTGTTCCTGAGCAAGGAAGCAACTTTGTTGATGATCGTATGGGCTTCTGAGCACAAAGTGTGCTCAACGGTGTTTATGTAGGACCTACAGGCAATAAGTTCTTTTAATTAAATTACTTTGACCTAGAATGAGATTTAATTAAATACTATATTAAACAGACTTAAACAAAAAGGCATTTAGTAAACCACTATGCAAATTTAAAGGTAATTAAAATTTGAAATCTGTCGACTTTACGTTATCTCTGTAATTGATGCTAAATGTGAACAGATCAAATAACTTTTTTATTATTATGTTTCTTTTTTATTTTTTGTGCAAGCTAAGATTGCTAATGATTCCTTTGAATTACTTGTATATCTGTCTGATCTGTTGAATTCATCATTCGAATGGGTGTCTTTGGGGTTGGTAGTTACTGGTTGGTTTGGATGCACTAAGGAAGTCTTGCATAACACAGCGGTGACAGAGCACTCATTAGAGAAATTAAGCGAAAATATTAACTGAAGACCATAATGAAGAAAATACTTCTAACCAGAAATTTTGACTACTTACTTTCCTAGTTAGGCTGAAAAGAGAGGCTCAAATGTAAGAAGTACATGAAACCAATAAAACAGAGGAACATCTCCAAGAGTTTCTAGAGCTGGAACTGGACCAACTCCACTAGAGCAGGACTGTACTCAGTCGACCAAGACAGCTGACTAACTTAACTCTTGAGACTAAGGTCAAGAAAGCATTGAGCAATATTCCTAGTTTTCTAGCCAAGAATGACTGACCCTTGCTCTGAGTGATAAATAAGAAGTATGTATACATCAAAAGCCCTTAATACATGCCTGCAGTTAGGCAATATGGTCCCAAATGGTGAGAAACCTGGTTCTGCTGTTTGAATCTGTAGATAAAATGAGTAGTGAAGGGAGTCCCTCTCCACTCAAACCTCACAGGGAGTCAAAAATCAGCGTGACGTGTGGGACCAGTCTGTGTCTGCCTCTGCAAAAGCCAAGGCTTAACAAAGCCAACATATTTCTGTACTGGTGACATCTGTTACTACTGCTCCTGCTCTGCAGCAGCTGATGTGACCCAGCTGTGGATCAGCATTTATGAAGGAGCTGAGGATTATGTGCTCAATACCTTTTCAATACATCCTGCTGCAAACTCCCCTGATTTCCAGGGCAACCTCCAGAGAGCAGTCCAAATGTTCAGAAAGCTGCCAGCTCTCCCTCTTGTTGTCCTCTGCATTGTCCTCCTCTCCTGCTCCCCCTCCTGGCCCCCCTTACCTTGGGAATTCATCCATCCCCAACCACCTCAAGAAATTATTGTGGTTTTTGCTTTCAGAATTTCAATTTTTGTCTCAGAAAATCTTAAAATACCCACAGCCAGTTGAACAGGCAGGATTTAAGATGACCTGCAAAAATCTGGAGAGAACAGAATATAACCATAGATAAAAATTACAATTAAACTTCTACTTTCCGAAAGAGAAAAACCATGTGAAAACAATGGGCTCTCCCATTTACCCTCCAGATTACAAAGTAACAGAAATAAGTTCGTATTGTATTGAGTCCTTAAGAAAGATCTGCCTTTATCAGCGTATTTATAAATTAGTCTGACTTTGAAACTGTGGCATGTGGATGGTTTCAGAGGTGAAAAGATGAGCATTATTTGCATAATAAAATCAAAAAAGGGGTGAGTATGCAAAATGTAATTTATTTAAAATTCACCCATCCAACATGCTGGGCACAGGTGCAGAAGATTAATAATAAAAATAGTCACCTACTGCATATAAATTATTGGCAATGTCCAGAACTAAGATCTTCCTTCCCCACACTCAGAAAAGCCTCTGGAGATGGGATATTCAGCATGATCTGACTGTGATAGACCCTGTTAGAACAGGGAGGGTGAGGGGAGGCAGCCCCATGCTTCCCTGTGCCAGCAGCGATTTTCTGCGATACTCCACGGGACTCTGGGTATGAGCTGCCATGGGCCAGGGTGGCTGAACAAGCAGGTCTGAGTGGCAGCAGTGTCTCTGTCAAATGAAGTACATTATAAGTGTTTTAAAGGATCTGCTCTTGTGTTCCATAGACATAAGTTTGTCACTTTTTTCCCTTAATCAATGTCTGTGCAGTTGGTTGATGCAAAATGGATGACTGGAGGGTGTTTGGTAATTCCAGAACCTTGCAAAAATAGCTTCTTTTTTCTATTACAAGCAAAGATGTAATGGTTGCAACAGTGCCATTACATTTCTGACAAAAACTTGATGAAGAGATTGGGTTTTACTACAGTTTTGTGTTATGTGGTTAGTGATGTGTTACACTTGAAAAGCACAGACAGAGACAGCCTCATTTCTTCCTGCATGCCCTGTACTTCCTAGTAAATTGTTTCTGAAGCTCTTGCCCATAAGAACTATTTGGCCAAGGCACAGGGAAGGATGTTTGAGTTTGGATCTGATAAAGAGTAAGTTTGTGTTCTTCTCTTCTAGCTGTAGACCTAATGATGTGACCTTCAAATTGTCTAGTTTAAATGTCTACCTCCAGATGGAATGAGATGAGCTACACACCAGAAATGTCTGTTGCTCTCTATTGTGGAAGAAAGGAAGGTAGCCGCTGACCTCTTGGCTGTTCTGCTCTGTGGAGAGCTGCTGTTGGCTAAATGAAACCCTTCCTAAGGGGACTGAATGGTGGCCTGGAAACGGTCAGATGAACTGTGTTCAGGGTATTGGAAGTAAATCTGTAAGGGCATGTCCTAGGAGGCTTCATAGAAGAGATTAAAGCATCTGAATATCAAAGTGTATGGGAAGAACAAAGACTACTGTTAGATTTTAAATGGTTTGAATATATGATTTTCAAATATTACTGGGGTTTTTTTGGCTGAGTTTTTAAAATCAAGCACATGCCAAAAAGCACATTTGAAAGCTCCACAAGAAGCTTGAAATAAACAGAGGTTGTCTGCTAATTACTGTTTTGCTTATTATCCTGCAATGTGATCCATTGATATGAACCTCTGTGCCCACTAATAACATTAATGGTATCCATACTGCATCTATACTGTGGGATCCGGTACTGCTTTCCAGCACTTGGGTCTTGGTACTTCTGAGCTCCACAGTGGTGGAAAATTCTCATTTCCTTCTTTCAGTAGACCCAAAAACTTTCAGTTTACATATAGAGAAAGCCCAAGTAGCCGAGCATCACAGGATGCTCCAGTGGGCCCCTCAGACTGGCCATCAGGGGGGAATAATTACAGAATCATAGGATTTTTTAGGTCGGAAAAAATTTTTAAGGTTCTCGAGTGCTACCCTTAACCCAGCACTGCCAAGTCCACCACTAAACAATGTCCCTAAATGCCACCACTACACATCTTTAAACAATTCTAGGGACTGTGACTCCACCACTGCCCTGAGAAGCCTGTTTGAAAGCCCTTTCTCTAAAGAAACTGTCTTAATATCCAATCTAAACCTCCCCTGGTGCACCTTGATACTGTTTCCTCTTGCCCCATCTCTTGTTGCTTGGATGAAGAGTCTGACCCCCGCCTGGCTACAGCCTCCATTCCAGTGGTTGTAGAGAGAGAGGTGGTCACCCCGGAGCCTCCTTTCTCTAGGCTAAACAATCCCAGCTCAGCTGCTCCTGGTGAAACTTGTGCTCCAGCCACCTCACCAGCTCCGCTGTTCTCCTCCGGACAAGCTCCAACCCATCAATGTCTTTCTGGTAGTGAGGGGCCCAGAACTGAACACAGGATAATTGCGGGCCAGGTGCATTTTATAACACGTTTCTGCCCTATATTATAAACTGAGCCATGGTGATACAGTTCATCTCAGGCATAGATCAACACAAAGGATAGTACTAATTTAATGCTTGGCTTTGCTCCCAAAGTCCATTGTTCAAAGGTTTATAGAACAAATCAGCAAAAGTTTTGTTATGATAGATACCATGATAGATTTTCTTCCTGCTCCGCCTTCTTGACCTTTCTGTTTCTTGTCCCTCTTCTGAACTGGTCCTTATTGCCTCTTTCTGGTCTGCTTCCAGTTCTCCCCATAGTGCACAAGTGCCATGTAGGTGTCAGCTGTCCTTTCCTTCTTCACTAGGATTAGCTGCCACACAGGTGTTTGCAGCACCAGTCCAGGGGCTCTCTGCTTCAGTGACGGATGCATCAGTAGGTGGCAGCTGAAGAGGGTCTGCAGCCTGAAGGGAATCAGGTGAATGAGAACTGGGGAAGAAGAGTTGTACTCTGGGCATGGAGTTGCTCCACCCAGGGACCTCAGAAGCAGGAGCCAGAGAAATGACAGTTACCACCTGCCTGGCTGTTATTAAATGGTATTGATCAACAGGAGTTATGGCTAATGCTAAAAAAAACCCTGGCACTGCGCAATTGTAGGTGCTCTCCCCATTCAGACCATGAATTTCTCACTGGAGGACAAGCAAGCCAGGATAAAATGAGTGTGTTTAAGTTGAAAGATTTCTTCTAGGCACATTTTGCAGGTCAGAAGGGCATGTCCACGTGGGAAAGTCAGGCTGAGATGCTGAGCATACGAGGGTGGAGCTGTCAGAGGTATATAAAGTTGATGGCCCCCACAGCAACATTTTGAATGCGGAGGAAAATCGCTGGGCAGTAGGAGTGGAAGAGGAGCAGGTGGCAGGCAGAAAAGGCATGATGTGGTCAGAGAGTGAAGGATAAATTTCAGTGTTGACAGCATATGGATTAATAGATCAGCAGAATCTGCACTGATAAAGCTGACGCCAAATGGTGTCTAAGAGCTACACAACTAAACAGGAATTTAAGAAGGGAGGCAGCAGTAGGAAGAACTGACAGAGCAGCACACAGGCAAAATGAGGCAGGGAGAGATCATTTGGTTTCATTCCTCTGCCTTTGCTACATTCCCTCTACACCCAGGAAAAAAAACCTTGAGGAATGACACAGGAACAAAAAGAATTACCATAATTTGCCATAAATATCCTTTTGGCCCTACTTTCTCTTTCCTGTGCCAGTGGCATAATGGGAGGTCATCTCCTGAGAGCATTTCCTCTACCAGCTTTTTAGAAGGTGCAGAAAAAATATGTTCCCTGTGAAGTATGAAATGTGGCTGATGCCATTTATAGGGGAAGATTGTTAAGGGTAGATTTGAGCTTCAGTAATGCTGGTAATACATACTGTGTGATGCTGTCCAGATGTGGAGAATGGCTTCTTATTTATTCTTGATCTGGAAAAAGTATGAATGATAGTAAATACTGTCTGGTTCTGAAGAGATTTATGGCATGAGCTTAATGTGGGCTTCTCAAGAAGGTATGAAAGGAGAATATAAAATGAAACATGGCTGTTTATAATTGAAGAACATTCTCCCCAGGGGATCATATCACCATTTTTTTTTAATGAAAATTCAGTCAACTAGATATTTAGTTAGCCCAAGGAAATGTTTTCAGTTATCAATTAAAGGAAGTATGGGTGTTCTGTTGCTTGAAGATGCCGTATCTTAAAATGAATCAGGATGCTGGATAATTATCATTTTACTCCATATTAAATTGCTTTTTTTCCTCCAGCAATGGCTCTAGCAGCTGTTTAGCCACATTCATTATACTTGTAGAGTAAAAGCTTTTATTTTAACCACAAATGCCAGGGCTAACATTACTTTTTTAAAGTTAGTTTTTCAGCTGATAGTTGAATACTGAATTAGTAGGAATTTAATCCATTTACTGTTGAAGTACGATTTAACATAAAGGCAAAATTCTAAATGTGAGTTAAGTTTGGAATGGACTTAATTATGAAGTTGCGTTTAGTGCTGTTGTAAAGATCTGCATTTTTGAGAGTTTACATTAAACATACAAAATTATTTGCTCACTTTTTAAAGCAAGTGAATTAGAAAAAAGGATTTGTACATGAAAAATGCTTTTTCCTGAATATTAATAAGGCGTGGCTCAAAAAAATTGTTTATTGAGCATTCACTCAGAATTTAAGCTAAAGCACAGTTCTACAATTCTACTGTAGATGAAAAGATGTTTCAGTGCACTGGTCAAGGTGGGATTTCATTGATATTCACAATTGCAAAATGTTTCAAAACTTGGTGGTCATGGAGTAATGCACAGAAGTAATGCTGCAGAAAAGTAAGGAGCTACATAACATGCACACAAAAAGCACTTAACTGTAACATTTGTGAGTATCTCTGTGTGATAAGGACAAAACCAAATTTGTATACATAGCTTTTGCAGAGGCTGGGGCTGGGCTGTAGTTCTGGTCACTGTCTTCCACATTCGCACTCTGACTCTTGGCCTTCTTTGTCTCAGGTCTCGTCCTAAGCCTTCTATGGGTCTCATAGGGTTTGTAAGTTCTCTTTCTGAACTTTTTCTGAAGACATTTCTAAGCAGTTTCAGATCTGTAGATTGAGTGTTAAATTGGATGACTGCACGCCCTAGATGATGAGGTTGCAGGATGATATGGAAAGAATAAGGACTTGAGGAAATTGTGCAACCCTAAGCACACAATAGGGTACCTAATGAGTTGAATTAGCATTAAATGTATTTCTGCTTTATTCCTAAATCATCACACTGTTTTACTTAGAAAATTAGAGGCTTTTGAGTAAAATACAGCTACAAATCTTAAATTAATTTGCATTGTTGAAAAAACCAATCACAAAAGAGAATAACTGAGGTGGGAAGGAATCTCTTGAGACTCTCTAGTCCAAGCCCCCTGCACAAAACATGATCGTCTAGAGTAGGGTACTCAGGACTATGCCCTTTCAGGTATTAAATCTTTCTAAGCATACAGACTCCATAACCACTTCAGGTAATCTGTTCCAATGTTCGATTACCAGCAGAGTGAAAAGGTCTCTTCTTACGTTTAAATAGAATTTCCCCTATGTCAGATTCATGCCCAAATCCTTTTGACCTGTCAGTGGGTGCTGCCTAAAGGAGCCTGGCTCTATCTTCTTTCCTTCTTCTATCAGATGTTTACACACAGGCACGTGTTCCCCCAAGCCTTCTTCTCACCAGAGCTGAACAGGCACAGCTCTCAGTCTCTCTTTGTATGACAGTAGCTCCAATCCCTTAATCATCTTGGTAGCCTTTTGCTGGACTTGCTCCACGAAGTCCTTGTCTCTCTTGTCTTGGGGAGCCCAACACTGGACACAGCATTCCTGACCACAGTGTGTCACCGGTGCTGAGCAAGGGGGGAAGGATGACCTGCCTTGCCCTGCCAGCAGTGCTGCCTGATGCAGCCTGGGAGGCTGCTGGCCACCTTTGCTGCAAGGGCCCGATGCTGGCTCCTGGTCAGCTTGATGTCCAGCAGGACTCCCAGGGCGATATCTGCAAATCTGCTTTGCTGACATTTGCCTGAGTTGTGTCCTGGTGCCTGTGGTTATTCCTCCCTGGAGGCCAGATTTTGTGCTTTCCTTTGCTGAAGGTCATGGGACTGACATTAAAACAACAGGTTGTGACACTCACTGGAACTAGTTTGTTTCCTGCAGAGAGGTGGACAGAATGCATTGAATGTTAGATAAAATGAAAGGATCCACTTGTTTCCCATGATGTGGTTAAACCTTGTCATTCTCTAGACTGGCAGACCAGGAACTCGTTTGCTGAATTGCCAACATTTGGCTCTCATAGTCAGATGGAAGTTTCTGATTAAGAAGCCTAAGCCTCCAAGTGCTGGAAGTCTGTGGGTGCCATTCCGTGAGGTGGAATGTGGGAGTGATCCCTCCTTGTTAATACTGGGTCATTTTTAGATGCAAAAATAGTGTGTTTGGGTACCTAACTTTCACCTCCTCTTTCTGCAAGCTTTTTCTTTCAAAAAACTTAAAGAACACTTTTTGACCGATACATGTTCATATCCAGATAAGCCCAAATGTACTGCAGCTCTCCCAAAAACTGCAATCTTGACGTTACAGCTTTCCTGGCATTCACAGCCAGTGCTTGAAGGCAGTCTGACATGTTCAGTCCAATGGACACAGTTGTGCTTACAATGAAAGACCTCTCATTGTTTTTAACCTTAACTGCAAAATAGTATCAAGCAAGTGCAGGCAGGTTTTTCTTTGTGTGTTTTCAGCTTAACTGAAGTTTGAAAACAGATGAACCCAACTGCAGTGTAGAGAAGAAGACTAAAAAAAAATTTAAAAGGAGTCAAAAGGGTTATGAATAAGTATCTGCTCAATATTTAAGATCATTATTGTCAAAAATATTAAGATACATAGGCATTGTATGCTATTAAGAATTTAAATAGTTTAGATTATAGTTGGGCCAAATATTTTTCCGAGAATATCTGCTCTCCAAAAAAACTGTTTGCAGGGCTTAAAGGTGTCCCTTCTTCAGACTTGCCCAAATGCACTCAGTAGTTTGCCTTCTGAAAGTGTGGTTAAGGAATGCCTCCTACTTAAGGAAGCTCTCATGATGAAATGGCTCAAAATCACCCACAGTCCCAGTAAGCTTTCATTTTAGCTGGAAGTTCATCTAGTGATGGCATGGTACATCATGAAGAGCTTACTTTTGCCTGTCCTGAGTAGTTTCAGTTAAAATCAGGTTATGTCACCTTCTGTTTACAATCCTCCCAAAAATTGCTCTGCAAGTCCATCACTGTGTTGACAAGCCAGTTGTCTTTTCTATGCAGTCTCCTTGAAACAAAATCCATGATAAATCTTTATATATCGAGTCTGTTATAAATGAAAGAATGCAGGCACTGCTCACTGTCCCAGGACCAGTGCTGCTGCGTATTGTTTTGAAATGTAACACAAAGCTCAAGGAATCAAGATTTCTTGGCATGATAATATATATTCAAAAAAATATTGGCTGGTGTCAGGACTTGTTTTTAACTGTTTGGAAGGGGCTTGGGGAAGGAGATGGGGAGCATACGGGGGATGGCTATCTTTTCCAGACAGTTGACTGATGCTGTGAAAAACCCAGTTCACGCACAGGAGGCACGACTTCACAGCTCTGCTTTTCGCATGTTGCTGTCAGCAAGTCTTTCAGAAAGGATCAGTACAGAAATAGGCAGGTTTGGTGCTCGCCATCGATCCCACCCTAACACCATCTGGTGAAAACAAGAAACCCTGGGAGCAGTTTGTGCAAGTGGGTTTGGCAAATGGCACATAACCTCACCTGCAGTGCCTGTGAAATGCTGCCTGGTGTCATTTTGTCAAAGGATAATGAAGAAAGGGAAAATACCTTCATACTGCAGAAAGTAAATTCTTGTGCAAATGTGCAACCTCATATTTAGATCGGGCTCTTCTTATCCTGTGAGTGTTTGATTAAATGAATTATGCAATCCCTAGGCAAAAGCAACTATTTTCTTTTAAGTTTTGAAATTTTATGTGGTTTAGCATTTGTTTTGTTTAACTTCATTTCTGTTCAGTGAAATACAGGGAACAATTTAGATTCTTTTAGGCAGAAATTCTTGACTGTGAGGGTGGTGAGACACTGGAACAGGTTGTCCAGAGAAGTTGTGCATGCTCCAACCCTAGAAGCGTCCAAGGCCAGGTTGGATGCGGCCATGAGCAACCTGGTCTGGTGGGAGATTCCCTGCCCATGGCAGGGAGTTGAAACAAGATGATCTTTTCAGGTCCGTTCCAACCCAAACCATTCAATGATTCTGTGATTCTCGTAGGTTGAGGTCAATATGTTTCAGACATCTCTTGCTCTTTTTGGCCAGACCTGGCACAGGCTGTGGAGAATTGAATGGGTCTGAAATTCTTTATTGAATGCTTTTCAGTCTTTTGCTGTCCCTGAAATAACAGTCTGCAGAACAGGTGTTTGAATGCATTATTTCTTGTGTAAAATAATGTAGAGCCGTTGGTGCATTTCAGGAAACAGGGCCTTTATATCATCATAAAATAGGTTTTAGCAAAAACTTTTTAATAACTAGATAGTTCATGTTTTCTAAAATTTCATCATCTTCATAATTCGTTTTGCTTAACAGAGCAAGCACTGGGAGATATATAGTGAAATCCTTTTACTTTTTCTCTGAGATGAGAAGTTAATCTTTGGACAGTAGTTGTGGTTTTATTTTTCTCCTTTCAGATCCACTGCTTAATCCAAGCTTAGCTGCAAGTGAACATATTACTCATTCTCTAGATAGCAGTTTGAAAGGGGAGTCTTTACATGTCTAGCTTGTTATTGTTTTACTTCCTTTTTAATAGTGTAGAATCTGCCTTCAATATTAAAATAGTCTCTAGGAGAAACATGGTACTTTTCCAGAACCAGTCTTGGCCCTAAAAGTCATTTTTGTGAACAGAAGTGTCTGCTGATCTTTCAGAAGTATTGACATTTTTTGCAGATTTTGCGTTGCATAATCGTGGGAATGGCTTTTTCTGTTTTCATATTGCAAATCTTTTGTCCAAATTGTCACTTTATGAGAGGAAAGTTTTTAAAAGTTCAAGAAAATCAGGAGGCTGGAAAACAGTAGAAAAAGCGCTAGAGGGCAAACAGAAGGGATTTAATTTTTTTTTTGTTCTAAATACCCGGTATTGCTGTGTTACTCTTCTGAATCAGTTGTGTATTACAAGGAAGAAAATTTAAGCCAAGCGCTTTTGAAAGTAATCCCGCTACTCTCCACATATTTTAAACTCTCAAATCAGAACAGCAGTTTAAATATTTAAATATATATTAAATATAAGTAAAGTTTACTGACTTAATCAGAAAATGTTGCAATACAGTAGCAAATGCAATCAAGAACCAGGAACTACATCTGATTCCATGGAAGAGTATGGGATGTCAGATGCATTACTTCCTCCAAGAAAAATTTCCTACCTGAAAATATTCCTACATATACTGGGTTAAAGCAGGTGAATTTAAACATAAATCATGATTGCTGCATTCCCTGCAGAAAAGTTTATAAAATATCCATGCAGTATTGAAGTTCTTTATAGAATAGCAATATTCTTTCTTTTCTCTTTTGAAAAAAATTTTTTTCCAGGTTTTTTTACATTTCTTGCCTTGCTTAAAAGTCTGTCTACATGACTTGCTGCTGAAGGTAGCATTTCAACTCTCAAAATCTTAAAACTGTGACCAATTGTATGGTTTATCATGACTGTGACCATATTTGTTATTTCTCTTTGAGCCACTGCTACTGAAGTCATGTGAAATTATGAGTTTTCAGCTTTCATTAAGCAGTAAAAAATAAGTTTTTGCCCCTTCGTGGTCTGGAGAGAAGAGCTTGGAAATGTGACTTGTAACAACTGAAAAATCAGAAAGCGGGTCAATCTCTCAGATGGATTTTTCACCCAGCTTTACGGTTTTGTGGAGGGGAGTCTGACTCTCGTCTTCTGCTGAGACTGACAGTATTGTCAGTATTCTGTGGTCTCTGGCAGTGTATTTTATCATGTGTATGATCAAGATCAGGGTTCCAAATTTTATACAAAAATAAAACTCTTGATAGACAAAGTGATGGTAGAAATATGGAAATAAGTGACTACTTTGAAAAGGAATTTTATGTGTCTGCAAGAGCTTCTATTTTTAAACGTGCCCTGAAAGTTCCTTTTCTGCTGGATTATTTATCTCTACATATGTAACTGTGGGTGTACATATAAGCAGTCATATATATATATGTGTGTGTGTGTGTGGTTGTACACACAACTGGTCTTGCAGAAAAAGAGACAAACCTGCACAGTCCTGGATAAGGCTGTATGGAGTTTAATTCAAGGCCTCTGATTGCTCAGACACTTTAAGATTCCTGTCCTTTTGCTTGGTTTCACATCATACATCCAAACTTGTCTCCTCCAGCCAGGAGAGAAAAGTACAGGGCAAAGTTTTGCTATAATTATAGATGTAATAAATCCTTTTTATATTTCTTCAGGAGCAGTTAACTGAGAACACCCAAAAGCTTAGATCCAGCAATCTACTATTTTAAGATTGCCCGGAACGAGTTAATGTTAGGTTTAGTGCTTTGTAATTTGACTAGAGAAACGCACCTAAAATTTTGAGATTGAGTTTTGTGGACCTTAAGAAAATTTGCTTCTCCATTCGTATTTATAGTTGAAGTGTGTTTAATAATTTGCTGTTAGGTGCACAAAACTACTGCTACAATCCTAGGTCAGCTAATAGCAGTTGACAGAATCCTTGTTTTTTCTCTGGGTTGTTTTAGAGATTCTATACTGCAACCTTAGCCTGATCTTAATGAGATCCAGCTGGGAGTTAAAAGAGCAATATCCCGTCCATGCACACACACATACCCTCCAGAAATTGGATTTTGTTGTTGTTTTATTGTTCAAAGCAGGGATTTGGGAAGTGGCTGCAGCCTCCAGGAGCTGGGGTTTGTTGTGGGGGTCTGACGAGAGGTAACCAAGACAAGACTGACTGTGGGCACCAGGCTTCAGGCTACAAACCAGTGCGGGCTGAAAAACTGAGCTTTCAGCTAAATCTGGAGGAAAACATCTGTCCATGGTGCAAGACTAATCTGATAGTCCCCACTAGTAACAGACCTGCCTTCAGCCCCGGTTTAAGAGGACTCAATCCTGCTCCTACAGGAAGGGTCCCACCTGGGGAGGCAAACAGCTCTGATACATCCACAGCTGTCTCACCCGATACAACAGAAGTGTAAGTTATCTAATAAATAATCACTGAATTGCGTTTATTTGCACATGGGAAGAGAGCAGAGGAAGAGACAGGGGAACATTAACTGTTACGTTTTTTGTTGCAAATGGCACAGAAATGTGAGTCATGCCTGAGCAGCTCATTCATGAGGCTGCTCTCAGTTTGACATGGAAATCCGACTGGTTTAAACCACTGGCTTGCCTGCAGCCACCCTCCAGCTGCTAAATTTAACTCTCCTGCTTGGAAACCTGTTTATGTGAAAGGGTCTTTCTTCACAAAAGGATCAGGTTGGATGGTGTGCATGGCATAAACTTGCTTCATCTGCCTGCGGATGCCCTTCAGACAGGCTACATTGAAGAGGAAACTGGTTCAGTTTCCTCAGATCCAGGGAGGCAGAAAAAAAATGGAAAGAATGAATGAACTCAGGATGAAGGCCTGAGTGTCTTTGACTGCATCTTACCGTATTAGGTAAAGAAAAGTTTATACCACTAAAAAAAAATCAAAACCATCACTTAAAAAAAAACTCCAAAAGCAAACCAACAAGACCAAAACCAAAAAAAACCCCAGAGAAAAAGTAGAGGGAAACACGTTTAAACAGCTAAGGGTGAGTCAGCATACTGGAAGCTAATGCACATGACTGATGAGATTATCTGTAAATCTTTTCCGATTTCCCCCTCTTCCCCTAAATTACAGTTTAACGACTCTGCTTTTTAAAGCTTGTTGCTTTCCTGAAGCCCAAAATCTCCCTGTCCTGCAGAGAGGTCAGCTCTCTTCTCCAGCAAGGCACAGAGCTACATGCCAGTAGGCTGGGGGCAGATTTTAAAGCCCCAAACACATATTAAAGCTCATTTGCTAATTATTAGCTTCAGGAGAGAATAACTTTGATTTCACAGTAAACATTTTCAACGTTATTTTTTTAACCTTGCACAGAAGGGATATTCAGTACCTTCGGTCATGAGTGTGTGTACTCAAGATAATACTGCAAGGCCTGGATTTGTAGCATCTGGTGAGGCACCAAATGCCAAGGATAACTGCACTTCTAATTGAGAAGCACCATCATTAATTCAGATATCTCATGTAATTAAGGGTAATTAATAATCATCATTAGTTAAGGTATAAATTACATGGGGTGAATGCAACTGTAAGGTTAGACTCTGGTGGATCTGATTTCTGTGTGTAATGGAGGAAGGGAGTCTCAAGAAGTTCTCCAGCTCCCGTCCAAGGATCTGCTGTAATGTACCTTGCTTAGTTACCAATGCCTAAACCCCTGACAAACCCCACACATCCCTAATTTGGGCATCAGTCCAGCATCTTTCACAATTGTTAATCTTTTACTTGGGGGATGGGGACCTGGCTTTGGGTTTTTTTTTTTTTCACTTCCTTGTTCAGAATGGCAATACTTGCTAGCATGGCTGGAAGCACATGCACTGGCAAGCCTGCTGCGCTAATCCTCATGGGATGCCCAACTCCGTCGTTTCCTGAGTACATGCTGTTCGTGAGCGTGGGTTGACTGTGATGCAACTCCAGCCAACACCCCGAGTGTTTCACAGTCTTGACATAACTTGATTCCAGGAATGACTAGAGCCAAATCTGCTTTTACTTTGCTCCTTCCTCATGTGCACTTACTTCGACTTTGTGCCTGTGATCCATTCAAACCACAGCTCAGGCGAGGAAGGTGTGGCTTTCTGCTTTGTTGCTCCAGATAGCCTTGAAACAGGAACAGGGAGAAGGCAAAATTTCTCTTCCTTCAAAGAAATGCACTAATCCAAAGCTAGATACTCACTAATGTTCATCAGCCCATTCAAGCAAAGCTCCTATGACTGCTTTCAGGTTTAGAATCTTGTTCCTGGGCACCAGTGAAAATTTCCAGTGAGGGATAGCTAGTACCACATTATTAAGCCTTTAAATAAGATGCTTAAATAAGTGGCCCCACGTCTGTGAACGTTCATGTTTCCGTACAAATGTTTGAAAGAGTGGTAGCTGCTGTAGGTTTAGCATTGTGTTAAACAAAAAAAATAAAACCCAAGAACCACCACGACCGCCCTTTTCTGAAACCCTGTTTGTGCCTGCAAGGCACAAAATGCTGGTTTCTATTCACCTCCAAGCAAAGGGTAATAGCAGATGTTGTGTTACTCTAATCTCACTGATGACTATTTTTACAAAACAGGCTACAGTACATTTACTAGTACATGATGGAAGGGCATAAATAATTTAAATAACAGTTGTCAAAATAAATGAGCAAAGTGCATTTTGTGATAAATTACACTTGCTTTTTTAATGTGTTTCTCACTTAGTTGGAAAATTCAGTAATTTGCCGTGGATCTTCCAATCCTTAAAGTGAATTAGCAAGCCTCTACTCTCTTAGCCATAACTTTAACCTTAACTAGAAAGGAATTATTCCGTATTACTTTGGCATGGGTTCCTCCTTAATATTCTTTTACAGCCATAGCCTAACAGTGTAATGTAAGTCATGTATGTATCCTGGAGACTTGGATTTTAGAGCTGAAAGCTGTTTATGGACAGTAAAGAATTTCAGCTAGCATAAATACATAACTGTTTTAAATAGAATTTTAACAACAATTTGTATCACTGACTGCCTCATTCCTTCTATTGGCATGCAGATGCCAACCAAATTCATACTTGCTTAAGGAGTGTGTAATGTGAAGTTATTTTGTAGATGTGCAATACCAACATTAATGTATACACAGAGCATACATCTGCCTGATTTTTCTACTTGCTTGTTTTTGGGTAAACTTAGATGATGGAACTCTGTTGCCACCAGTCTATTTTTTAACATGCAGCTGTGCTTGGTCTCCTTTATATTTGGGGTTGTTTTTTCACTTCCTTTCTCCTGAAAGTAAAGAAGGCTGCCACATCTCTGCTAATCAGAAATGAAGTCCTTTTTGCCTACTGTTCTGTGGGTGCCTATGATGGATTTTGTTTTTGTATTGAGACTGGCTTACTTAAAGAGAAAGAACACGGCAGAAAACCTTAAAAAATGGCAGTAGGTTTCAGGTGCAGTAATAATAACCAAAGTATTTTTAAAGCGTTTAGCTTGCATGGGCTAGTTATGGAGATGACAGTGTGTTTTTAAATAAATCATCCCTGGTTAAGTATCACTGTAAGTCCATTTTAGTCTTACCTTGAAATCAATGAGCAAATTTCCTATGTGTTACTCAGACAAAACAGAAGGACTTAAATACAGACTTTCAGAGGTACGTCTGGCATGCATCGTGACACACCAAGGGATAAGCTGGAAGAGTGAAAAATATTTTTGTTTGGAGCTGCTGACAGGGTGGGTGTATACAGTAATCAGTGCCAACATAAGAGAGACAAGATAAAAATCTAATATCCAGATAGACAGATAGATAGATAGATAGCTGTCAATAGGAGGCAGATATGATTGTCTGTATAAAGTACAGTGTTCATGCCATAGGCCCAGATGTCATGTTCACAGGTATTTTTGTCCTTCTTCTGGCCCTTTCCTCTTGGCCACCAGTGACTCATACTGGGGCAAATCATCAGCTTTAAAAGGCCTTTGTTTTGAGGAATAAACCTCTAGAAGTACAAAGGGAATCTTCCCCAATCTAGATATCCTACCTTGAAATTGAATTTAATGTTTCTACTGGAATGAGGCTGGCTGTTTACATAATTTGATTTCACATTCCATATTAAGTTTGCAGACAGTTCCAAATTTGTAATATGGGGAAAGGGTGTCGGATGACATTAGAAACCAGCTTCTGGCTATTCTCTGATGCAGCAGGGTTACACGGGATGCTTTTAGATCCCCCAGAGTTGCTGGAAAAGTTCCTATTTCCTCATTCATAGTGTCTGCATATGTACAAACACAGTTCTGTGTGTTAGTTTTGTCCCTTTCTTACATTAAGCAAGTGCTATGGCATGGGGAGATTATAAAGTCAAAGATTATAAAGTCCAAAAAACTAAGAGGATTGGGAGCTACTCTCTATTTAGGACAGATGTACTTCTAGGTGAAGAGAGCTCCATCAGTGCCAGTCAGACTAGAATGAGGTAATTATCTGTGCTGTCACAGCAGGACGTTTAACTGCTGGCAGATAGCTGGTATCAGACCTTCAGAGATTTTTATTTAGAGAAAGGAGAGGTCCAGCAATCAAGGAACCTGTATGGAATTAACAGGGAAACTGGTCAACAGAGCACAACTTCTATTCCAGTCTTCCAAATCCTTTGTCTGGTCCTTAAAATCTCAAATAAAATGTTACCACAATTTATAGGCAGCACTAGAGTTAACAGTGATTTATCACAACTTGGTATTTAATCAAGGAGTCTTGGCCCTCCCCAGCATAGTCAGTAATTCTGCTGCCATGCAGAGAAGTGAGCACCAGGCAAGCTACTATCAGAAACCTCCATTTCAGGGAGACCGTTTTTCACCTTTCTAGTGGTTGTCATGGTCTTCAAAAGCAAAATTTCTAAACTAATTCTGTCTCTCACAATAACTCCTATAAAACATTTATAGAGTGTGCTATTACACATCAGTATGTAAAAATGGCTCTGCGTTACTCAACCTGTTCCCTGTGTGTATTTAGATCCATGCATTCAGCCTTAACTAACTAAAACAGTTTTTTTTTTTACTTCTTCCCCCTCAGTTCTCTAGATGCAGCACAGCTCACAGTTCATTTTTTCCCATGTTAACTGAGATTATGGTTGGACATGTCAGGCCATTGGATTAGATGATCGCTGTAGGTCCCCTCCAGCTGAACTATGCTTTCAGTGAAAACCTTGCTCTTCTGCATCACTAAATCAAATTTTGAGGCCCCATCTACCTGCAGGTATGTCCCAGATTTCTTGGTGTTCCCACTGTAGCCATCAGTAAGGATCTTCTGAGAGCAGTCAGGTTTGGTGCTGGGGACCAGAGGCAGGGCCTGGCTCTGCACTCTGTAGACAGTCTGCAGACATAAATAGTTAACAGCAGTAGGTGTTTAAAAATAGTTGAATGAATCTGGGCCACACTTTCATTTGCAAGACCTTTGCTGGTACAGCAGCCCAAAAATACCAAATGTGGTAGGTAGACTTTGGGTTGGATGTATTACATAATACAAGTAGCTAGTGTTGTGTAATGGGGAACAGATACTTCAAACAATCAGCTGCTGTCACCTTAAGTGGTGCTTCTGTCCTGGGTTTTGGTTTCAGAATTGATCCAGATCCCTACCACAGATTTTGAAGACCTTTTCAAGAGCTCAAATTAAACTTTTGGCTGTCAGAATTAGTTTTAGTGGAAAATGTTATCAAGCTTTCCAAAAACCTCTTAGAGGCTGCTGCAAGTGTTTTGGAAGTCGAGTGTCAGAGTAGGGGGCAAAACCATGGTCTCCAAACTGTTTTTCATGTTGAATCAGGTGAACTGGAGTTGTGTAAAGATTTTAGCCACTCAGTCCTGAGCTAATAGCCTAGTGACTTGTCCTGGGGGCAGTCTGCTCTCTGGGAATATGGGTCATCTTCTTTAAAGGTTGTTGCAAATGATATCTCGGCGTGGTGGTATGGATGAGTTGCTGGATTTGTAGAATGTAGGTATTTAGTCATAATCAGTTGTGGTTATTTTATATATATAGTCATGATCAGTAGATTTTGTGTGATATATATGTATATATATATGTTTCTCATTACATTTTAGCTAGAGTTACTGTAGACACGCAGCTGTCTAGATTCTAGACACAGAACCTGTCTATATTTTGCATTTATTGTGCAAAAGTGTTTTTAAAGTGCTGTGCTTGCTTCCGAGCACCTCATGCTGTCACAGCAGAGATGATGACTGTCTAGTGATAGACATGGTGAACTCCTTTGTTCATGGGCAAATGAGTATGTGATTGTGCAGTTGGTTTGTAAAGCACACCTGGATGAACAGCACTCAATAGAAGCAAGATAATCACTGTTCATTAAAATTTGTTTTAAGATCATGTACATATATAGACTTTCATTTCTGTGTGTTCTAGTCCAAATCAGTATCATTAATGAAACTGAGTAATTTGCTGTTAGCTGGCAATGTGTTTTTAGAGTAGCTAATTTTAAATATCTGGACGGTAACTGCAATGCATATTTTTCCCATGTAGTTTCTTTACAAATGGCATATGCCCCATTTGTCTAATCTCTACTTCTGTGATTACAAAATAGCCAGGTTACATAAAAACAACTAAATTACATATTTGCATACAATACTGCTGTGGCTCTGCAGAAGCCATTTTGGGCTGTTCAATGCTTACAGTTTCTTTCATTGAAAAGACTTGTTATTTCACCAGCAGCACTGCAGAGTTGTTCCAGTGTTTTGCTTGGGAACATTTTTTTTCATCATTCTACTCCAACTGCTGCAAACAAAGTAAGTAATATTTAGTAAAATAAGTAATAAAAGACAATAAACCGAAATACAGCAGTATTTGTATCTACATATTAGAAGTACTAACATGTAGTTCTTTCTGCCAATTAAACCTATGGGATTTTTGTAAGTTGAGTTTCAGAATCTTTGGGCAGAAACCAGCCTTTATTTAAGTGTTTGAATAGCACAGTGGGACCCCAGTTCATGGCTGGGCACTGACAAAGTAACACTACTAAAAATAGTTTGCAGAGTTGGGCCCGCCGGTAGCAAAAGAGAAGTCGGAGAATGCATGATTTGAAGAAATGCTCTGACTGCTGCCAGTGGGTCTGCTGTCCCTATTGTTATTTAAAACCAGAATTAGCTGTGCCTGTTATCTGGAGCACAGTCTATCAATTTACAGCCTGCTGGCTTCATTCTTTATTACCTTTCTAAATCTAGTTAAACATCTATGTTCTTTGAGAGACCGTGGTCAGCATTTGGGGAGGCACAAGCCAGGATTCCACGTTCTGAATACTCGGGGTGCGGCGCTGGTTGAAGAGGCTCCTGCTGCTGCCCGCGGCCATTCCTTGCGCTCTCTGCCAGGACCGCTGCAGCCGCGATGGAGCTCTGAGGCACATCTGGGAAATGAATTGCTTTAAAGCTTTGGTCTAGCTTTTTCTGATGGGCACATTTCACAGGTGCGTTGTACTGTGCAGCAGCGTTGGGCCAGCAGCAGGGCAGTGGAGGAAGGGGAGGAAGGACTGGAGAACTGTCTCCACCACTGAGTGATTCACCGCATGGAACTGTGCTCCCAGTATTGTGTGCATGCTGGAACCACAGCCATGGTCTTCAGCCCACGGACAGAAGTCAAATCTCTTTCCATTGCTTGAAGGTGCAAGAAGAAAGTTGGTTTAGCACTGAACAGAATGACTCCCATTAGGCACCCTCAAGGCACACTGAATGTGCACAGTCTTAACAGCAGAGACCCCAAAATGCCATGAGGAGTTTGCACAGCTAGGGATATTCCCAGTCTCAGCATTGTATAAAACATGTTGTTTAGCATAAGAAGCTAGAACACACATAAAAACCTGTTTTGTAGGAGAGAAGGGTAGCTATTGTATCACCTTTTTTATATACCAGATTCAGAAATCTTACCTTTATACCAGTGATTTCACAGATTATTTCCTGATGAAATTCTTGAGACTGAATCAGAAGCAAAAACGCTTTTTTAAAAGCTTTTTTTTTTTCTTTCTATGTAAAGCAAGATTAAAATCTGGGATGGATTTGTAGCAGTGGATTTAGAAGTGCTCACTGGAGTGGTCTGTGTAATAGCAATGAACAATAGTCATATGCAATGAAGAAATACCTTTCATCTGTGTCAAAAGATGTAATTTCCTGAGACACTAGAATGAATTGCTCATCTGGAATCTGGGCCCAGAGGTTAGACAAAAGTTCTTGTTGGCAGGCGGTGCCCAGTGATCACAGAGACGTCTCCAGGATGCTCCATTAAGGCCACAGATAAAGTAATCTCATGGGATTCTCTAACCAGAGAAAACTGGAAAAAACAGGGAGATCTGAGCTGCAGCAGCATGTTGTAGTTACGCCCTAGCGAGGTGAGATCATTTCTCTTTGTAATCTCAGAATGGAAAGTAGAAGCTGAATGATAGTGTCATTAGGAAGTTGATATTTAAGACACTTACAGCTCTCCCAGTTCCCATACTCTTCAGGACCAAACTCCAGAATCCTGAAATCTGAGACTTTTCCAGAAAAAAACTCTTCATTAGTAGGGCAAACCAACTGGCTATTCCTGAGCATCTCACACTGCTTTTCTGATAAGGTTGCTGTTCAGTTTTGCAGTCTCTGTAACATCATAGCTTCCTTTTTATATCCATTTAGGCATTTTATATGTACAGTGTTTAAATACTGTCTCTTCAGGAACCTAGGGCATAGATCCTCCTAGCTAACCCCTTAGCCAACCAGTGCCAGCATCTACTTCTTCATGATGCAGCCAGCCTGGGGCAGCCTAAGTGGGGATGAGCACCAAATACAAAATCCTCGAAGGGTGTGTTGGAGGTGATGGAGAACAAGTTAAAAAATGGCTTAGCAAAAGATGTTCTGGTTGTGTTTATTCTTGGGCAGTGTGTGATGGTGGCTGGGCTTGTGAAACAAGTCTGACAGCATGGCTACCTGTGCCAGGTGACAGTGAGGCCCCTGGAAGATGGAGTGTGAGTGCTGAGCACGTGTTGCTTGCTTCTCTTCACTGGCAGTGCACGGTGCTGCCCTGTGTTTACCACAGGGCTCCGGCACATGGGCGGTTACAGCAGAGCATCTGTTCTGCTGCAAATCCAGACGCCCGTTCCCTTGCAGTGCTGTGTTCACAGAGGCATGCCCTTAATTACCCTAAATAGACAAATGCATGATGCAGACTGAAAATTCCAGACATATGGACATGCCAGAAGTTTTGCGTCTCTTGTGGGTGAGGCATTAGAAATGTCTTGAGGGGTTACCAAAACTTGTTGCTACCGCGGATCTGCTTTTGAATGATGTGTCAGCACTTGTTTAAGATAAATATTGCAAGACTTGTAGGCATCATCAGAGAAAATTTTCACAAGTAACTTGGAAATCAAAGTCTTGTTGACTTTAATGAGACTTTGGTGTGCAAATCACTAGGGGGTTTTTGAATATCTTGTCCATCTTCTTTCTAGCCAAAATCTGTTTTATGCTCTGGTGGCAGAAATCCTTCCTTCCTTTCTTCCTTCCTTGAAGCAAAAATTTAATTGGGATGCTTAGTGTTCTGGCACTGGGAGAGAACTACCACATCCCATTACATACTTTTCCCTGATTTTTGAGGCACGAAAGTTTGTCTGCACATGAATTGTGATAAACTGTTTGGCTTGAGATAAAATGGTAGAACTTTTCCAGTTACAAGTTCTTACCAACCTAATTTCCTACCACAGCTAAAATATGAAAGGTGTTTAATAATGAATAAACCATTATTTTTGTTTACTCAAATTTTACTTACCTATGTGAATTTCTTTCCATTTGTTCATATATTGCAAGTGGAAATGAAAAGAAATCAGTGGCAAATCAAAACAATTTGGCAGCATAGGCACAATAAATTATCTGGCTACAAAATTATACCAATAGTGCTGAGTTAATAATTCGTCTACAAAACTTTAGTACTTTGTGGGTTTTTTGCAGGAAACATCTCATTATCTCAGTTATGTGCATGAATTTTTAAGAAGATTATTTGGTATGTAATTTCCTTGTCAAATTCCAATATCCAAGACTTCAAAGGAATCTGTATCATTCTTGATATCAGTAGAAATGTAAGCATTAAACATGCTAATCCTAAACATTGTGGTACCTACATTTCACATGCTAACTGGAAATTGTAACAATCAAATTAAGCATGAAGTTGCAATTCCTGTCACCTCTTGTTTGCCATTTAATTGGTGGATAACTACTCTAAGCTCATCATTCAGCTTTCTTGGTAATCAGAGAAGAGAGGAGCTACCAAGGAATCATTTATCCAATATGACAAGTAGGTAGGTGGGTCACTCTTCGAAGGGCCCTGTCTTTCTCCACTGCTTGTGGCAGAAGCCCAGATAACAGCGTAGGCTGGTTGCCCATCCAGGATGGGTGGAATGAGTTTGTCTGTTCAGCCACCTCACAAACTTCAGAGCCAAGTGAGCTGGTGCTCTGCACAGCAAATTACTTCTCATAGCTCAGCACAGGCAGAGATGGATTCTCCCATCCCACTTCTGTCTGTGATTTGTATTTATCTGGAGTGCCGGTCTGCAATTATGCGTGGAAATACCCAGCTGGCTTTAATGAGGCTATCTGCAGAAGCTAAAGTGAATCATCTCAGAAATCCACACAAGCTTTATTTATTTACATCTCTAACCTTAAAGACAAGCTTCCAGGTGGGAAAGAGATATGCTGTATGTCTTTTTTTTCATGCTGTTCCAGTCTGTGCAGAACAATTACATATTCATTTAACTAGACAGCACGAGGAAGTCTGGTGATCTGTGATATGGTAGATGAGGCCTTCGCCTTAACCACTGGGATGCTGCTCTGATGCATATTTAACTTTATTGCATCCATCAGTCCATATGAGTATGCTCTGCAAGGAAAGAACCTGAATGATGACTGGAAGTCTTTTTCCCTGATATGACATTTAGCCCCAAACCCTTCTCTTCAAAGTGTAGCAGTGCCCTTCTGTCTGATTTTTAAAGGTCAATTTCTACCTGGTATTGAATTTTTTCTACCACAAAGTACACTGGTCCCATCCTTGATTTACACTGGGTATGCCTCTGCTACAGCACCTGAGAGCGTGTCCCAGCCCTGAGGGCTGGATGCCCAGCCTGGCCAGTGATGATGGCACATGAGGGTGAGGATGGGGAGTGTATCATCTTCCCGGGCCTGGGCTTCGTTGGGAAGAAAAACTGGATTTAGAGGCAGACAGGGCAGTGTGGAGAATTCCAACAGGTCCTGTAAACTGTCCCACAGGACATGGTTGATATCACTTAGTTTGGGCAAAGGGAGAGATTACACAGCATTTTGCTTGGGAGGGCAGCAACCACACACAGCATCACCTCCACAGCATATGGTGTAGTCTGTCACCATTTGTATACATTTCTGTGCAGTCGTCTTTTCAGGATTCAAAAAGAGACAGAAAAATATGCAGGTGCTTTGGATAGCTTCCAAATTTAAAATTACAGAAAACGGGCAAATCAGAGTAAAGCACAATTTGCAACCAATCAGAGAGTCTCTGTGCTGAGCAGCAACTCCCCCAAACCCTGACTGAATAGCTTGTGCGTTCTGAATACTGGCTTGTTTTGTTTCATACATGTCAGGTTTTCATGACTGACTTCTTTGCTTGGCTCTGTGGTCAGTACAGCCCACATAATTTCAGTACTTAGACTTCAGGCATGACTTAAGAACTTCTTTGATGTAAACTGCCCATCCTTTGTTTATCAAGCGCTTCTGCCAAGGCAGCATTACTGGTATTTAGGGTCTCTCCTTTGGGAATACTTCCAGATACAGTCTTAGTAATCACCTAGAGGACTCTTCAAATGTGGTAACTCATTTTGATCACTGTAGTTCACTTTCCAGCTGTTTAGACAGAGACATGAAGTGCAATGTGCAGAGGGCAAGCCCTCTCTGCTACCTCGACACAGCATCAAGTTGTGGGGTGGAAGAGGATCCCTGCCTCAGATGGGACCTGCTCTCACTGCAACTCTCTCCCTGAGCTTGGTCCTGCAGCTGGGAAAATGAGACCAGGGGCCTTCTATTTGATTTTATTTTTAAAAGAGTAGTATGCTACATGCTAGTTGTTCTGTGGGATACCTGTTCTTTCTGAGGATACCTGGGAAGACTTGGTCACAACCAGATTGATGAGGCTAAAATAGTGGCTGCCTTTTTCCTGTACAACCCAGTGGCTGTGGAGGGCCGTGCTGGGTAGTAACATTGATGGTCCAGCAATTTCACTTTCAGATGACAATCGGTAAAGTACAATTTTGAGATAAAATCAGACTTTGGGCCAGATTAGGAGAAGGCATCATTGGCATTCTGGAGTACGTATTCCAGAAACTTCCTCAAAGCCCCCTTCCTCAGGAGTCCCACATGGCTCTGACAGCCTGAAGCACTTTTTGCTGGAGGCAGGAGCTGGACAGACAGCACCAGTGCAGCCTTGTAACTCTGTGCTTAACTAGGAACTGTGAAATAAGGTCATGTCTTCTCAGAGAGGTATTTTGAAATTAAGGCCTTTTTTGGTGACATGTTTAGACACTGTGTCCGTGAAAATAGCAATAATTTTTTTCCAGATGGATGTTGGACATTGTGCATTAAATGAGGTGGTGAGGCACATGCTGAACTGCAAGAATAAAGCAAGTAGCAAATGGTACCAAAATGCTCTTTGTCTGCATTCTGTCTGTTTGGTCCTCAGAGCAGTGCAAGGGTCCCGGAGAAAACAGTGATAATACGATGTATATATTGATATATATATTGATATAGGGTATATATTGATTCATTCATGCAAAAAGCTAAACAAACTTGCTTGTTTGGCTAACTAAGGGGTGGGGACTGGTTTTGTAGGCTTCATGATGCATTTTTGTTTTCTTGTGTGGTAAATGTGTGTGTGCACGTGTGCAGTCTTTTAGGCGGTGTTAGTAGGTATAATTTCCCTTTTTGCTTGGTTAATCACGGAATGGAAATTTTCATTTCAGGGAATCTCACAGTGAATATCTCCCTGAAGGTGGGTAGTTTGTTCCACCTATTAATCCTGCATAAACTCTGCATAACGAGTGAGGGAGTTGTAGCTCCAGAGAGTTTTCAAACCCTTTTGCTATAATACTTTGAATTTTCCAGTGAAGTCTTTAGTTTTATTTGATTATGATTCTTAATTTAATGCATATTTCATTGTGGATCCTAAAGCAAGTAATAGGATGACATAATGCACAGAACTGATAATGAACAGAATAATTCCCAAATGCTGCTGCATGCTTCTGAGCGGGGTTGGCTTGAAAGTGTCCTGCAGAATCTGCAGAAGAAATGAAGATACAAGTTCCAAGTGGTGATCAGAGCAGCGATCAAACCACTGGGGAATGTGTGGTTAAGCACCTTATGTGCATGCTGAAGATACCACTAAAGACTATGTCTTCTTTGAGTTCACTCAGTTTGGGCAGTTCCTGGAGCTTCATTTTAAAATCCTGTGTCTCAAGGTGAAAGCAATAGATATGCAAAGGCTCACAATGCAGTGCAAATGGCTGTACAGAGCCCCAGCGTGGGGAATGCCATTCATCTGTGACAACCTTTTTCACTTCCTGCAGAGTACCCCACAAGAGCTTGGGAGACCACGAACTGATTACAAGCAGGCAGTGAGAGAGATGCATGATAAGGCATAAAGTCAGCAATCTCATATGCATTTTCAGTTTCAGACAGCACCAGATCAGACTATCAGACTCCTTAGCATCATGTTCCTTTAAATCTTTGCTTGCTACAATTTGACTTTCTTGAGCAGACTGCTGCAGGACAGCCAGTTCAATGTTCGCAGGGATAGGTAGGTGTGCAGTAGATCAAGAGAATTCTTTGAAAGAACCTATAAGCATTAAGAAAGCAGTTGCATGTACTTTTTCAAAATATTTTAACTGCTTGTTAGTTCAAGGATAGCATCATAATCTGTTGAATGCGAGTGTTTTTCTGTTTTCTTTGAATGTTTGCAGCAGCAGGTGGGTGGTGGGATGTATGAAGCATCTTGAGTTGAGATGAATGAACCACTTTGAAAGAAGAAAGAGTCTCTCGTAGGATTTTTCCTGATTTTTGAACTAAACTTCTAAGCTTGGGAAATTTTCACAAGCCAGTTAGTCAGAGGCATAAAAAGGACATAATTTCTTGGGACAGATTTTCGTCCCGAGGTTTTCAGATTGCACTGTAAAATCAAGTTCAGAAGATATAAAAGGCTTTTAAGATATTTTTCAGAACAAGGATAGAGTGTGAGCTCAAGCCCTTTAGAGAGTTGTCCACCAAGAACTCTGATTTTTGAAGGAAAGGGCAAAGAATCAAAATTCCTGCATAAATCATCTGTACACAGAATCAATACATGTCCTGATTTTGTTTAACCTAGTAAAGTTGCTGAGAGATTTGTTTTGGTAAGGAAGCTGGGACTGTGTGTGACTCATGAAGAGACTCTTGGATAATCTGACTATTTGAGGGCTTTGAATAGCTTAGCAAAACACATTTTGGACAGCCACATTTTCAACCCATTCTGTGTGAACCAACTGTGTTCCACAGAGCAGCTGCAATAACCTCTGACTAATTGTCTTTTCTGAAGGTTACCTGCTGAGAGCATCTGCCACGACATCCATTCTCCCAGAAATGTTTCAACTCAGAATTGCCTGATGCAGGCTGGAGAGCCCAGCATCACAGGCAAGAAGAGAGTTATCTCTTGAGGCAGAACATAGAGGATGGGATTTTCCTGACCTTGTTGAATGTTCGTTATCTGTCTTGAAGCTCTGAGCATCCTGTCTAAACTGCCTTTGGATACCACCCTGAAGCCTTCCTTGAGATGAGATGTGCCGTTGATCCGGACAGCACATCTGGGAGTGAGCCAGGATCCCACATATCCCTGTGCTTACTGGGGCTGATCGTGTCCTCCACACAGCGCCCGCCCAGCGCCATGCCCGAGTGGGCTGTGCCAAGCTGTGTTCCAGCTGCCCCTCGAAGCCCGTGTCTGGGCCTGGGACACTTAGAGAGCAATGCAGCAATACATAAATGACACCTAGGAGTTTATTGCATGTAACTTTATTCTCTTCCCTAGATCTCATGTGGGAATATTTATTCAGGAGCATATTTATGGTGATGGTATCAACAGATATTAAAACTGTATCCAGGAGGATTAAGAGTACTTGCTTATGGGAGCAAGTTGTCCAGAACAAGAAAAAGAACCTGGAATTTATCCTTGCAGAAATAGCAATTAATATGTCGGCTGCTCTGTGTTTTAAAGACTCTGGTCTTGGAGTCTTGTGATGGTACATCAATGTCCCTGATCATTTCAACAAAAAATGTCTTGTTTCATGGTTGGGTTTTATAGTTCATGACAAATACATCCTAGCTCTCCCCTTAAAAAGTAGGTGTGAAGGGAAAACAACATTTAATTCTACGTATTTTTGGCTTTTATAGTTATTTTGCATGGACTCATTAAAGAATATCAAGTGCTTGGGATTAGGATTATTGTGTTAGATGCTTTAGGTGTTGTGCTCATAGACCTCCCTTCTCTGTCAAGCTACTCCAAAACCAAAATCTTGGTTTCCTGCTTGGCAACCAAATTAAGAAATAAAAGTAAGAAGAGACTTCCTTCCTTTCTCCCTTGGTATTTTTCCACCATATTGACAACTGCATTTAACAAACAACCTTAAATTACCTTCAAGGCTGTATCAGCTACCAGTTCTTAGTAATGAGGGGAAAATCAGGCAAGTCAGACCAAGACATGACTGGTTGGGAATCAAAATGAAATTGGCAGCTTTATCAAAAAGCATCCACATCTCTGTATTCTCTCTGCTGCTGGGTGTTGCATTCAGTCCATAGATTTATGTGTCACTGTTTAACACAGGCTGCTGGGCTGTGGCACTGTCTCTGTGCAGCCCTCAGGCTTGACTTGCAGCCTGCGCAGCCGGAGCTGCTCCGATGAGAGGAGGGGTCGGTGGGTGGATGGAGCGGGCTGGGGGGCGGTGCTTGGCCACCCCCTCCGTGCTGGCTCCAGCTGGCCCCACACGTGCAATTGTTTGAGGTAACCTTGGATCTCTGGCATTGTTGACTCTGGTTATCAGTGACCTGTTACGTAATGAAGATGTGCAGCAATAAAAAAAATAGCTGCATTTACGTGCAGGTCAAAAGAACCAGTGCTGTTCTCCAGCCAGAGCAGGAATGGGATGGCTTTGTGAGAGTGGAACCAAATGCTGGTACAACTTCATTTGTAAAGTAAATGGTTCCTGTCCCTGCCAAGGCTGCCCCGTGGCAGCACTTCCCAGCCCCTGCCAATCCTCCTTCCACCACAGTGACTGAGTGGGATCAGCAGCTCCCCAAGAAGGTACTTTCTTTTTATGTGAACTTCCATGAGCCTTACAGAGACACCTCATTTTCTCACACCTCAGTATTAATAATAATTCAATGAACAGTAAAGAAAAGGGTAAATCTATGAATGAGCTGCCAGGCATTTTCTTTTATTAGTGTCCAAAATTCTTTAAAGGTAGTGGTATCTGTTGGGGGCCCCAGAGCTGGACACACACACCATCTGGAGTACTGTGCCCAGCTGTAGAGTCCCCAGTACAAGAAAGACATGAACCTGGTGGAGTGAGTCCAGAGGAGAACCAAGTGGATCATGGAGCTGAAACACCTTCCCATGAAGACGGGCTGACCTGGGGCTGTTCAGCCTGGAAGAGGCTCCAGGGAGACCTTACTGCACCTTCCAGTACCTTAAAGGGGGCTACAGTGAGGCTAGAGAGGGACTTTTCACAATGGTGTGACAGGCCAAGGAGCCTTAAACTGAAAAGAGCAGTTTTAGATCAGACATTAGCAAGATATTCTATACTGTGAGGGTGGTGAGGCACTGGCACAGGTTGCCCAGAGAAGCTGTGGATGCCCCATCCCTGGCAGTGTCCAAGGCCAAGCTGGATGGGGCTCTGAGTAACCTGGTCTAGTGGAAAGTTCCCTTCCTACAGCAGGGGAGTTGGAACCATGTGATCTTTAAGGTCCCTCCCAACTCAAATCATTCAACAGTTATATAAACTCTAATTAGTTAATAGCAAGATTCAGCAAGTCTACAATACTGTAGAGCATATTATAATGTCTCAAGTGACATGAGACGCATGAAGTGAGATACCTGTGGCCTTTCTAACACAGGAAAAATACTACTAAATATAGCTGAATGCAGTTTTTCACAGACTCTGAGGAATAGATGGTAGGTGAATATTTGGAAGTAGGCATTTTTCATTATAATCCTGTGTTTGAGATGTGCTGACTTCAGAAATATAGTTTAAAATTAGTTCCAGGAGAGTAAGCCTAGTAGAGATAATAGATGCTTGTTTTCTTTGTCAGAATCCCTCAATTATGGAAATGTGATGAATCGGTAATACCTCTAGGTTGAGTTGAATTAACACGTGTTTAAAATGAATGTAAAATATGTCCCTTTCTCAGTTAGACAAAAATCGCACAGCACAGATGCTCAAAAACTGAAATACATCCCTGGCTTTGAAGTTATAGTTGTCTTTCTACATCAGCTTCTTGAAAATGTCATGTGAGATTAGATCTGTTCACTGTTGTGTTGGTAAGCATACACGCCCCCTGCAAAGGGCTGTCTTTGTTTCAAGAGCTTACTGTCTCAGGCAAAGTTTTCAAAGGCAACCGCTCATTTGTGATACCTTTTATAAAGATCTTTACTTTCAGAAAACACTGGATATGTACTGTTACAGAACCAAGGTCCTTAGAGGAGCCTTTAGCTGGGCATGAAAAATTATGCAGGTAATGAGGAAGAATAGGTGCTTCTAAAACCCTGTCCTCATAAGACAAAGTGAGAGGAGAAGAAACAAGCTAGATGACCACTAAATTTAGAGCAAGTTTGCATGCTCTAAATGCAGAGCTTGACAGAATTACTGCTGTCCCCTTGCTCAGTGTCACCAGTTGTATCCAGACACCTCTGCAAGGTCCCCTCCATGGCTTGAAGTGGTTGTGCTCCCTCTGTGGTGTGGTTGGAGCTCAGGTTGGGATCAGTTCCATTTCTCTGTGTTCATGGGTTTCTGTCTGAAGGGCCAGCTGGCTCATTTCAAACTTAAGTACAAGTACAAGCTAATGACTGAGACAATGGGGATGATTGGGAAATTTCAGCATAAGTGAAGTCCTGAGGCCTGACCTGATATAATTAGTCAGTGTACCCATTTTATTTTAGCCCTCCAGCTCTGTGGCTAGGCAAGGTATTTTCCATTGCTTGAGAGACCTTTTCAAATTTTCCCTTCTTTGCAGCAGATGAGCTCAAAGAAAGTCCTGTTTCTCCTTTGTGGGACAGGCCTGTCTCTGTTGATGCTACACAGATGGGAGACATCCTCTAGTTCACCTGAAATCAAATACTTTTGAAATTAAGTACATGTTTGCTGCTCTGCAGTTTTAAAACCTCCCCATAGATTTGCCCTTTGTCTTCAAAACTGCTTAATGTCACCATTGCTTTCTTTTGTGTTTTGGGGGATGCAGTCAGTTATCTGTCTAGACCAGCTGAAGGCTCAAAACCTTCCTGTATGTTCTTCGTGGAGCGAAACCAGTTGCTGGGTCCCAAATGTGCATCTTTCTCAGGCCACTACCAATGTGGGTATCTCGTGTAGTAGATGACAGTGGGTCGTGTTGGGAGCATTGCCCTAGGGAACCTGGAGGATAAAAGCAAAGCAGTTATTAAAGCAGAAATCAAGAGTAGCACCATAATCAGGTAAATATGCCCACATAAGTAGGGAAATAATTAAGGAGACTGGTTTTTACTGTTCCTCTATTTCGTAGGGCATATTTATACTCAGGGTCAAGTGCTCATGGCAGGGAGTGGGTAGTTTCTTTAGTCTTGTGCAATGCCTGCTGATTTATCATCCCATCTTTTCTCTGCTCAATCAGACCTTCATGTCCATTGCTACAAGAGTTTGGGGCTGAGAGAGGCAAATACAGGCAAAGTGACAGCTTGGCAGAGTCAGTCAGCCCACACCCCACAGAGAAGAGCCTACCAGGCATGATTTTGAAGGAGTGAGAAGCAGAAATCCACTGCCAGCCTGAGTTTCAGCTGATGTGAATGCTGCCTTGGCAGCATCAGTATCCTGTTAGCTTCACAATTAGGAATCTAACCCCAAATCCCTAACAGTCCAGCTCTTCCCACACATACAGGTACATGCATTCATGAAAGAAGCAGGATATCAGCTGGAAAGGGTGCAAAGTCCATTGTGATGAGTCCCATCCCAGTGCTGCCCTGGTCAGAGATCCGGTCTGTAAAACTGGTGATGGGTGAGGGCTGTGTGATAAACAAAACTGCATCCCAAAACATTTTACTGGTGGCCTTGGCAGTGCTGGGTTAACACTTGTATTCAATGATCATAAAGTTCATTTCCAACCTAAATGATTCTCTGATTCCATGAAATAACACAGTGAACTTGTCTCTGCATGGCTCCTCAACCCCAGAAGCTTGAGCCTGTGATGGGTTTACAAGCCTTTATGTGCTACACATTGAATTAACAACTGAATGTGCTTCAGCATGAGCAGTTCTGCACAGGCACCCATCTCTTGTTCAGAAAGGCAGAACAAGGAGCACAAATCCCCATCAGAAAATGTACAAGATTAAAAATATTTAGGTTGGAAGAAGCTCCAGGAGATGGTTCCAATAAACTGTTCTCAAAGCAATGCCACGTCAGGTTGTGTGGGGACTCATCTAATTGAGTTGCAGATATCTCTGTAGGTGGAGGTCCCACAGCCTGGTCAGGCAACTTGGTCCAAAATGTGACCACCCTCACTCAGAAGATTTTTTTCCTTGCATCTGACTGGAATATCTCCTGTTGCTTCTTGTGTCCACTGCGTCTTGTCCTTGTGCTGTGCTTCTCAAAGAAATGTTTGGGTGAAGGGGAGGAGAAGTTACAAGTAACCTCCCCATTCTCTTCCTTCATGGTGTGATGGCTGTACACCTCTGCAATGGTTTTCAGGCACAGAATAGCAGCTGCCAACACTGAGTGTGCTGTACTGCTTAGCAGGGAAAAGAGAAACTCTGCAGCCTCCTCATTACCTTAGGGGGTCTGAAGGGGGGAAGGATATGGGTGAGCTGTTGTCACATCTCCTATGCGCCAATGGCCAGTTCTTATGATCTTCACCAGCTGAAAGGGTGCAGGAACATCAAATACTACTTGGGCATTTGGCAGAGCCTTTCCGGCATTTGGCTATCAAGCCTTCGGTAGTTAATGCAAATCCAACCAAACAGAAGAGCCCTGGTCTCTGGGACTCAGACTACAGGAAGAATAAGCAGTGCTTTCACATGAGGCAATAAAATTCAAGTAGGATTTGTTAAATCATGCAAATGATTGCTGGTCTGCACTTTATATTTATCTAAGGAATTGATTAAGCACTGAGTTTTTTGGTTGGTAAATGAAGCTGATTAAAAGTACTAGGGTCCCACTGTATATTCTAGGAGTACATTTACTAAGTTCAAACCTGACTTTTAAAATTTTAGTTGAAATGCATGATAATTCCTTTGCTCTGTTATATACTCACAGTCTGGTTTTGGACTTCTGTTTTGTTTCTTACAGCCCCAGCAGAGAGCTCTCCATAAACATTTCCAGCCTCTAAAGCTGCTGTCCTGCCACTTGATATGAAAGTGAACTTTCCTTCATGAAAAAACCACAATAAATGGCGCTGCCAGAAGATGACCATGGAGGATTGAAGACAAACTTGAAGTAAAATCAGCCCGCTCAGCTGACAGATTCTGGGGAAACCTGGTTTGCTGTGGAGTAAATATGTGGTGCAAAACATCCAGTGCTAATTTGTTGAAAATGGTCATTGACAGACCTTTAGCTGGAAAATTTCTTCCAGTCTTCATCACTGTGCATAACTTCTGAGTTCCCTTTAGGGGACTGTCTATGCCCTTCACTAGAAGTCCTGTTTTAGCATGGCAACTACTGGATTCTTTTATTATGTATGCAGATGGCATGATGTTTTAGGAAAAACTTAAAACAATTCTCCAATCTCAGTGGATATGTTCACAATATTACACCCTGATAGGAATGTAGACGTCTTGTATGTGTTAGTTTTGCAGTCTAATGGTATTCTGTTAAACAATATCAGCACTTCATATGTGCTTTTCTCACAGAACTAGCACAGTCCATATATATATAATGGTCTTTTTTTAAAATAATGAGGATATGTTTCAGTGTTTGTGCTGAGACTGCATCCAAACTGAAGCCCAGTACTAGCATCCCTTCACTGATTCACAGTAGGTTGTGTAGATAGATTTGCACGTGGCAGAGATGTGACTTCTTTTATGTGACTTCGAGAACAGCTGTCACAGAGGTAGCCAAGAGCAGGGTAGGTTGAATGAGCTGTAGGACACTGTGTCTGCTCTCCCTCTCACCCACCAAATATCGGCGGTTCTCGTTTCTGGTGCGCCAGTGTGTTTTCTAACTCAGCGAGGGAGAGGCGAGGGAGGGAGCCTTTCTCAGATGTGTGTGACCCTGGGTTTGGTCTGCAATAAAACCAGAATAAACTGGAAGAATTCAAGTTCTTTATGCTGGCCACCACTTATGTTTTGGGCAGGACTGGGAAATTGTAGTCCAAACCAAACTCTAAAAAGGTAAAGTGTAAAACTATACTTCTAAGGAGCAAGACACTCCCTTTGGAGAGGGCAGATTTCTTCATTAACTTTTTCCACTTTCTACTCAAAACAGTATTTTGGTAGGAACTGGGAATAAGCAAATGGTTCCAATAAGCCTTTCAGTATACTGTAGCAGGCTCAAGACTGTTGCATTCAATCTGAACGTTGTTTTTGTTCAGTCTCTGAATGGCTGACCTCATCACTGGTTGTATCACAGCTGGCTGTGGTACTGTTTCTTCCATGGGGACTCAGTGGAATTAGTGTCTGTCCCTTACATCAGGACCTTCTGGCACACTCTTTATAATGAACTGATGTCATCAACATACTGAGGGGGCTTACCTCTTTGTTCTTTCTTTTAAATCAAAGGTAGCTTTTTTTTGTACTTAAAGATTGTCTCTCTCTGCAACCTGATAAACAGGTACTGTAGAGCTGCTGTTAGCATTTATTCCAAACTCTAGGTGAGACAATGCTGTGTGAAGATGCAGTGATGGAGAGAATGTGCACCTAGAGTAAGTCAAAGGCACCTTTCTGGAGGAAGCTCCTGTGTTACAAGTCTTAAAAACTATTGTGCAGTTCATTGCTAGAGAATGGAACATCAACCACTGAGGGTGCCTGTACAACAAACAGATAATTATCTTCAGGGTTTAATTTTTTTCAGATTGTTATGGGCTTAGGTTTCAGCTCTCCACCCATCTCAGATTCAGCATAGTGGATACTTCTATAGTATTCAGTCCAAAAGCAAATTGTTTTTACTGGTGACCAAGATTTTCAGAAGTTGCTAGTGATTTTTAATGGTTTGGGTCTTTTCATGGATTCTCAAATGGAGCTCCCAAGACTTACAGAGCAGTAAGGTCCTACATTTTCTTTCTGAAAATCCTGGTCCCTAATTTCAAATTAATTGGTGTAAAAATTCTCCTTAAAACATAAGGATGTTTGCCAATTGCAACATTTGCACTTTTTAGAGCTTTTCATAGGGTTGCAGGTTGGAATCTGATACCAATAGAGCCGGCCATGTGCATGGCACAGGTCCACTGTAAGCTTCAGCAAATTTAACAGCTCTTTCTGCTACAGGTTTTAAAAATGCACTCTGACAACTGACATCAATTTCATGTTAGAAAAGCAATTAAAAACAAAGTACTTTGATTGATATGTTAAATTAAAAGGAGAAAGCTATACTTCTGCAGTAGGGGTTCTCTTATTTTACTACCCAGTGGAAAAATCCAGCATAATTTGTATGATAAAAGAAGAGTTTATCAGAGAGTGTTACCTCAAAAGGGTGTATGAGAAGAAGTTGCGTTAGGCAGAGAGCCACTAGAAGCTTTTTTTTTTGTATCAATGTTAGTTTTGAACATCTTCCAGTATATGGGCATGAATTTAGATGTGTGCACTTCTCCTGTTAAAACAGTTTGTTTTAAAAGCTTCCCAGGATTTTAGCTATGGTGACCTAGAAAAGCAGTGTTATAGGCCCTGAGAAATGTGAAAATCAAGTCCAGACCCTTGAGTAGCCAGACTCGGAGAGAAGTCTGCTGTAGGTGCCTATCGGACAAACCTCCCTTGAAGCTGGTGCAGGTCTCCATCCTGCAGCCAGCCTATGCATGTGGATAACTGCAAGCATAGCTCCCCTGAGCCCCGTGACACTTCTCACGTGTGTAACTGTCTGCCAGAGCCATAAGGAAATAACTGTACTTTTTGGCTTGTATTTAACTATTCATTGTGTTTGGATTTTTTTAATCACTGTTATTCTCCCAAAGTAGGCCATGCTTCCTCAGGGATATTTATGAAATTGTTCTACATCTCCTGAACAACTATCTGGATCCCAGCATATTCTTCTGAAAACTTTTTAATATAAATAAACATGTGGGAGAGATTTTTGTTGTTATGAATGGGGGCAGGTGCTGTGTTCTCGGAAAGGCTGTTGAGTGCAGACAATCAAGTCTATTGCATTTTTTATGCCGAACACCTTATTAATAGCAGACATATCCGCTTTTGCCTGGGTCACAGGAACAGTTCAGGGGAAAGAATGCTTTATCTCTAGTCAATAAATCATTTATGTCGAGAGTGCCAAAGACCAAGTCAACATGAAAGGGAGCAAATAAGTTATTCCGGCAAAGGAAGTGAATTGAAATATGCTCAGAGCCATTAGTTCAGTACAGAAAAGTGGAAGACTAATGCTATTTTCATAAAGCAGCCATTATCAGCCTGTGGAATAGATAAATTCGCAAAGGCCATGCTGCTGTTACACTGATCACCAGTTATTATCTCTGAGACAAGGCAGGGTTGCCACCAGGACCCTGTTCCCTCTGCAGACCTGCAGCCTTCCTCTGACCCTGGAGCCTTCCCCTGCCTCCACACTCACCGGGTTTCTCTGTGTCCAGGTTGCAGCACCAGACCCCGCTCAGAATCCCTGTCAGAAACTCAGCCATTCCAAGTGCTTCACACTGTGAGAAGTGCTTCACTAGAAACCTGAAGGAACTGCTCACTCCAGAGAGCATACAGCAGCTGAGAGCATCCTTTGCACTGTTTTGTTCCTCATTTTTTTTCATCTAGGTGGCTTTCTGTGCCTGAACACCCACTGTCTATTCTGCTGAGGGAAAGGCAGCCTTCCAGGAGGGGAGTTTGAAAAAGCTCTGTGAGCTCTTTGGTTTTGCTTGTACAGGCAGCTGCAATGTCATTGAGGAAACGAAACCATTAAGAATTACAAAATTCTGGGTTTGCCCTGTATTTTTGGAAGACCCTGTGCCAGATCCCAGCAGACTTACCTTGGCACTACTCCGTTGCAGTCTCCAGAGATGTGCTGATTAGTGCCAGCCAAGGAGCCAGCACCAAGGTGGGGTTTTGTGCCATCACTGAAATGAACCTCGCTCTACCTGCCACAAAGCCAAAAGATCTGCATTATTCAAAGTAAAGCAAAGTAAAACCCTGCATCTTTCACATTGGTCCCCTTCAGGAGTTACCCTCTCTGCCATCAGTCTGCTTGAACAGCTCCACTGCAGGACTGCAATTGACCCTGGTATATATAGGCTGTCAATAAGATTTTAATTTAAAAAGAGAAGGTCCTTTGGTATAATTAAAATTGATGGGTGAGGGGAAAATATTACCAGCACTACCTGCAACCTCCTATAGTTAAATCCGGGAAAGTAACCTGGAGTGCAAAAAAACCTACCAACATAATTTATGGGTGATTAGGCAGGCTCATGAGGATAAATCGGCAAGTAAGAAAAACAGATGCTTAATGAAGGAAGCCAAAAATGTATGGGAAGTCAGTGGCAAATAGTTTAGGGCTGGTTACACTGAAGACTTTACATATATCCTAATAAATACCATCATAGCAAAACTAAGTGTGATGTTAGACAGGCCCGGCACAGAGATTGCTCACACTACATTGGAAACCCAACAAATAGTCTTGTTTTGTATTTGATAGCAGTGGAAGGAAGGAGTCAGATTACACATTAAAATGTAATTCCTCCTATTCCATCAGTAATTACAGGTAATACTAAGCAGTAACTATCCAAACATAAATTTAAATTTGTAGAACCATTAACTGAATCCAAAAGTGAAGGGAAAACTTGCCTAGGACTCCTCAGAACCAGAAAGCATAAAGGAAGCTTCAAATGACACCAAACCCACAATAATTCAAAAGAAGGAGTGGTTTGATCCAGAAAACTATAGGCTCATTAGCTTCCTATCAGTCTTAGGCAAAATCATGGAAAAGCTGATCTGGCGTAATCATTAGAGCTATTAAAAATTGATAAATTCCTCCAGATTATTTTTATAAAACTGTATCATGCTAAATAAACTTGCTATTATTTTTATGATATCAAAGGATTGTTGAGAAAAGAAGCTCCACTGGCATACTATACTTAGCCTCCTATAGAGCATTTGATTCTGATAAAGAACAAAATAGCACAATGCAAAATCAATATCACCCATATTAAGTGGATTAAAACTGATTACAGGGTAGATCACAAAAAATAGCTGTAAATATGAATTATCCTCAGTGGGACTGTTTCTGATGAGCTCCTCCTAAGGTATGCTCTATTTTCAATATACCCCCCAGGGACAGAGAAAATTACTGTTGGCAACAGCCAGAGATGACAAAAACAGGGGCACAGTAATTAATGATCTGAGCAGGTCAGTGGTGGAGAATAACCTGGAGGACAGAAACGTTAAAAATCCAGGAGAGATGGCAGCAAGTCCAACTTAGAAGCATGGGGAGTATGTCTGCAATAATACAGTGTCTGTGAAGGTGTCATAAATTATCTGTTCAGCATCAGCCCCAGAGATGCTCTTGCCAGCTGGGATGTAGGACCTGGCAATACTAATGCCATTCCAGTTTGTTTGGTCACTGTCAGTCTTTCAAAAAGGGTATCGACAACTTGGAAACATTATTTTCAATAGTTCCCAGTGTCATTCAAGGGCAGGAAAACAGGTCTTAGTATAGTGTCAGACTAATGAAGCTCAAGCTATTAATTTATCAGAGGCAATTTGAAGAGGTGACTTGATCTCTGTCTGCAATCACAATCTTCTACCTGGGCAGGGAAGTGCTGTCTGAAGGCAGGTAGCTCTTCTATTTAGAGGGAAAGGGAACGATGTGCTCTACTGGTTGGAAACTGATTTCAGGCTAGAAATTAAGTGCAAATACTCAACAGGAAGGATGATTACCTGTGGAGACAACTTACTTAGTTACTTGGCATGTTCTCCATCACATAAAGTCTTTAAATGTATGCAGAATATTTTTCTAAGTCAATAAGCTCTACCTCAAACTGAAATCCAGGCTCGGTGCAGCAATTACTGGATGAAATTATTAGGCATGTGTTATGCAAGGATTAGAGTAGATCATCAGATGTAAACTTCTGAATTAAAAATATCCCGAAGTTTCCAATATTACAGGAAGGCAGGGCAATCTGTATCCTTTTCCCCCACAAAGTGGTATTAATTTATAACAGCTTCTGTGGAAAGCTGTGCATTTGGTATGAGCATCAGTAGGTCTGCTCACAGTCATAAGGTTCTGCTACACCTAATCAAGGGAAGAGAACTGGACATACCAAGAGTCTGTAACCTTTCACTGATAGCAGCCT
Organism: Mystacornis crossleyi; assembly: GCA_013400655.1. NCBI lineage: Eukaryota > Metazoa > Chordata > Aves > Passeriformes > Timaliidae > Mystacornis > Mystacornis crossleyi. The sequence goes on along the minus strand of VYZQ01061717.1, from coordinate 23,211 downwards.
GAGACAAAATGCTTGTATGCAAATGATGGGGCCATGTGGATGTGCAGTCAAAGCAAGGAATAACAGCTGTGGGTTTGCCTCTTAAGGAGGTAGCATCTTGCTGGCAAGAAACAGATTTTCCTGCCTGCAACAACTGGCAGAGAAGCTGCAGTGCTGATGGAGAGGGTGATTGTATTGCTGTGCAGCTGAGCACGGTACACAAGTTCCTTGGTTCAAAGACAGCAAACTTCTGTTCTCATGAGGAGCCCCATTGGAGCTGGTTAATAAAGCCCTGGAAATGAAATCACATCAGTGGGATTACCCAGAGAAATGACAGCTGCTCCCAGCAGTGGGTCCTTGCCAGATTGGGTCCTGTTACCATTGGCTGATTTGAATGTTGCACTTTGGAAATAAGCAGAGGAGTACTCGGTGTCTGATTCAGATTTCACAAAACCGCTGTCGAGGGGTGCAAGGCAAGTGTGAACCATTGGAGTCATCTTCCATATGCTTCATCAAGCGCTGGGGAAAGCACAAACTGGGGTGTGCGGTCTAAAGAGTAAACAGTTCACACAAAAAAGGAAACTATGAAAGCAATACTTACTGCAGATTGGTACTGAATCAACATCAAGGAGCTGAAACAAGAAGGAACTGGCTATGGCCATAGCTATGAAGATAGAGATTTTTGGGGATTCTTGCTCCAATCCAGTGTGAAATCCCAGGAAAATTAGTTTGGAGTAAATTTGTGGTTTAAAGAACATTGGTATATGCTACCTGACAAATAAATTCTGAGGGGTCCCTGGCTTTGCGGTGTGATACTTACAGGTGTCCTCACGCTGCTGGGACACCTTGCAGCCTTGGAGGAGAGCATTCTGTGACAGGCGTGGCTGGGGCCAACTGGGCAGGGAGGAAGCTGAACTTGCTCGTGACTGTAACATCTGCTTCTGCCCTAAGAGTAGGACTGAAGCCTTATCACAGGCCAGCTCAGGCTCAGACCAGACTCAGTCTAAGAATGAAACAAAAAGCTCCTTTCTGATACTAATTCCAAATACATATAAATAATTTCTCAGAAAAAAAATCCTCTGTAGTTGTTACACCTCTAATCACATTCCTTCTATTAAGCATTTGCCTTGAATTTATCTATTTAATATCGTAAGTCACCAAATTAAATAGCAAAACACGTTTGTTTGTTTGTTTTTAAGCAGGGAGGCTGGTATTGCAGCAAAACTGCATGTAAGCAATAAGAAGCTGTGCAGGGAAGGAAAAAACCCCACAAACTGCCCCGTCAGATGCTTAGGGGACTTGATCAGTTGGTTAGGGGTTTTTTCAATATTGGGAGGGTGGTTTTACATTTAGGCAGAAGTTTTCCTTACTGAGTCAGGCTTTGGGCTCAAGACCAGAAAGATAAAGAAATGTTTGGAGTTCTTTTAGCACTTTGTCTGCTTCCCTTCTATGTAAGAGGCTCCTTTTCTGCATTTCTGAGGAAGGTAGAAAAGAGAGTAAGTGATGGTAGAAAAAGAACAGAGGGATGGGAGCTTCCAGCCTGTGCAAAGCATCTCAGCATGTGACCCACAACTCATCCTTCTCCCGTGAATCCAACACCACTGACCAGGGAGAGGAATGGAGCCTTGCTGGGCTAACCCACAGGCAGAGCCCAGTGTTCTGTCTGTGCTGAGCAGCTCTTGCAGCCACGGCAGGAGACATGACCTGGCAGGACTGGACAATGCTCTGGCAATGGAAATGACCAGCATTTCCCCAAAGAGGCTGCATGCTCTGAAACAGAAGAATCCTTTGCTTTGCACTAAGCTGCAGGGATACTTAGCAAGGCTAAGAGGTGTATTTTTAAATTTCTCACAGTTATTGGCAGAATCTGAAAGTGGCAGGGCAGTGCTTTGGGATGTGCTGGGCTTTGCTTTCAGTTTCTTGTAGGGACTGCAGCTACCTGGAACCGCCTCGAAATTATTGTAATTATTGTTTCCTTTTCACTGTCTGGGTAAGATGGGAGGAATGCCCACCTGGCTCTGCACACCATAAACCAGCAAAGGGGGCTCTAAATTTGGGCTCCTCTATTTTGAGGGAGTTGAATTTAAAGTTGTTTAAACATGACCCTTAGGAAAGCAGGCAGCTGACAGCCAGAACTGCAGTTGCACCCAAGTTGTCTCCAAAGGTGGCCTTCCAAAAAGGAGCCCATGCACAGAATCAGATGCCAGGCTGTGCTGGTGCATCCGCATCCGCCGCTGATGAGGGACATGAGCTGAGGGAGTGAGACGGAGGCTGGGATCAAGGACCTGGGAGATCTGGTCACCTGATGCAGGACAGCTGGATGCAGAAAGGCTGACTGCAAGCCCAGGGCCATGGTTAAAACAGTCACCTGAAGCCAGCAAGTCATGTCTGGTCCTGCTGCCTTTAGACTCAGTTCTGGTTGTCGTTCACTAAGGAAATACTCTAAGCCAGTGATCTCCTTTTAATGTTAACTTGGTTGATAATCTGGGAAGGTGCCAGCACTCTAATGCTTGTAAAGTGACACACTGTTACTCCCAGTACATCTATGACTGAACTTTTTAATGATGGAGCCAAATGAGGTGGCATGAGACAAAAGTGTGCCTTTTTGTTTGATGTACACTGCATTCCCCCAGGCATCCAAGGTGTTCAGCTGCACAGCAGTGCTTTTTTCCCAAAATGGAAATTATCATGCAATCTAATTTTTAGTATACAAAGTGGCCATCACTGTTAATTCCACCTTACAGTTTTTATATTCAGTCTTTACTTCCTTCTGTTTTCAAAAATCAACAAAAAATAAAGCCTGGGTGGGAGGGAGGAGTTCTTTTAAACAATAAAATTAAAATCAATATCAAGTTTTTGGTATCTTTGGGCATGATCTCTGGAAGCTTTGGGTATCTGCTTTATCATTTTGTATATTTGACAATTTTGTACTCTGCATTGTTTGACTTCATTTGTGCATGGCAATGTATTAAAACATGGAATTTTTATTATACAGTAAAAGCATTTCGTTTGATTTTAACAAGGTCAAGATTGATCCAGGTAATGAACAGGAGGGGAAAAAAACCCAGAGGTTTTTTCTAGCAACAACTCTCACCTGACAGTCTGACCATTCTCATTTGGGTGGTTTCCAGCACCTAAAGGTGGGCAGGGCTTTTTGCCCACCCGCAAGTCTCCTTCCCCAGCTGCAGTCCCTGGGTCTGTGCAGTGGTTTGCTGCACGGGGTGCAGGGATTGCCTAAATGCAGCAACGGAGGGCTTACCTGAGCCAAGGGCTCTGCTCTGCTGGGCAGGATTTGGGTGAAACCAGACCGACTCTTCTGGTCTTTTTTTTAGTGCAGTGCAACAGGGACCAGACACTGCACATGGTGAGGAAGAATTCTTCTTTCACTGCGCTTATTTCTCAAGACTTGGGGGATGCCCTTGTCAGCAGTGACGCATCATCTGAGGGGACCAAACCGCAAAGAAGAAGGTACTAGGCTGTTTATGCTGTGAGGCATTTCACTCCCATCCCACCTACCCCATTTATTCTCAGTATTTATGGCATGCGAGCAATTTAAAAGTCAATGGATTAGGTAGTTTTCAGAAAAATGCTGAAATGCTGAAATTCCAACATGATATTATGTTCTTCCATATATGTGTTGTTTGTTTTTTTTTTCTTTTCAGCCATAATTCTGAATATTCTCACATTTGTAAGATAGAGATTGATGAGATGCTTTGGTCAAACACAAAACACTGGATTAATAAAAAATAATAGAACAAAATCATACAGTGTAAGGTATAACTGACAAAGTCAAGATAAATTGTCATCTAAAAAAAGTCATAAATCACGTTTTTTGTTGTAAAATCTCATGATGGGACTGCAATTTACTAAATTCTGTTTATATCTTTAAAAAGCTTTCTACTCCATAAACTTTGTCAACAAGAAGAATATGTTAGCAGGAAAAGCTGTGTTTTTGAACAGATCTGTGCGCATTACTTCTTGGGCTGAGGGAAATTAGAAAAATAATACAAATAAAGAAAAAGTTGCTATGTCACATACCCTTTTCACCATCAGGGTCTCCCTAGGGGTTACAGTGGTGCCATATTATTACAACTCTGTGTGCTGCACACTAGGACTATTTCCATTATAAACAATATGCCACCTAAGCCAGATCTGTTTTATAATGAAACAGCAGCTGTCATGATCATGAAATATTTCTCCCTGGTGACAGAGAAAATAGTTACTTGAAGCTGTGGACAAGGCGTTTCCATTTGTGCTCATATGGGTTTTGGTTAAAAATCTCAGGGATAGGGTTGCAGTTTCTTTACACACCGTTTGTTACTCAAAAGCCATCAGTGGAGCAACCAGTTGTACAGTTAGTTTTTCCTGGTCGTTTTCCTGCCAGTGACAATTAGTCCTTGATGAAGATGGAACTTGCACGACCTTGTGTTATACCCATGTACATCCCATGGATCCATCAAAGCTTACCTTACCCTGACCATCTATCAGGGGTTACAGGCCCAAGCTGTGCTGCTTGAACCCTTGGGCTCAGTGCCATGTCCCTGTCTAAAAATTTGATTCCTGAACTGAGATCGTGTTAGCTGAGCAGATCTGTGCTCATTTGAGGAAAGCCTCCTGATGTGAGCACATGTCCTTAGTCCACAGTGAAGTCCAGTGAAAGAAGTGCCACCCTAGAAACACACGTGATGTTCCCAATCCCGCTGCTGACCTGTTGTTTGTGAAGTTCCCAATCCCACTGCTGAGCTGTTGCTTGTGAAAGGACAAGTTCCTCACATCATCTCTTCATGTCCCATCTCCTTATCTATAGAACTGGAACTGCATTTACCTGTCACTGTTAAACCTTGAAAGTCAACAGAGGAACCCCGAAGTCTTCCAAGGAGATTGTGTTACAAGTCAGATTGATTTGAACAGGCCGGGCAGTGTGGTACAACAGAGACACCTTATTTGGGAGACGAGGAGTTGCCATCCACAGCTCCTGCTGCTCCGATGCCCTCCTCTCCCTGCCCCCAGCTGCCGATCTATGCATGCAGTGACACTTTCACGGGTGAGGTGTCACATCAGCCCCCTCTGGACATGTCTGAGGTCTGTTCCTCCCTTGTGCACTCCTTTGTCTCATTCATGTTGCTGCTGTGTCATTGCCTTCTTGCTTTTCTGCACCTGATGTGATTTCTTGCCTTCTACTGTTATTAGCATCACATGGGAAATACACTGAATTTTTGCATGTGAGAAACACTGTCAAAAAGAAGAGTTTTCCTTTTAATAAATGGCACCAAGGCACTGGCCTTGGGAGTAGATAAAGCAGAGAACAAACCACTACAGGTTTGTTTTAGGGAAACACGGGTATTAACCTCATCTCTTCGTCAGTGATGGAACAACAGGCTAAAATGGCAGCAAGGATGCACACTGGATGGACACTTTCTAGAAACAAACAAAGAAAGGATGGACAAAACAAACAAGGATGGACACTTTCTAGAAACAAACAAACAAAAAAATCCTTTTTAGGAACAGGGATGCTGAAGTAGTAGCAACTGCTTAAAAGAGATGGAGAATAGCTTTGAAGAGCATGCCTCAGCAATCCTGACCCTGTGGTACTACAGGAACAAATTGTCTGCCAAAATCTCTTTCTCAGTTCAATTTTCCTGCGTGTATGACCTGAATGGGAAGCAGAGTTACCTCTGTTAATTATTACTACTTTACATTTCAAATGGGACTGCATCTTCATTTTCTACCTCTTCCAGGTGAAAACCTGCTACTATGTAGCTATGACTAATTCCAGACTCATTTAAGTCAATACCTCAGGCTGTCAGCTGAGAAACTGGGACACGTTCCCCTGCCGTGGCCAGTTCAGATGCAGAGCCAGAGCCTGGGGTGACACCAGGGCCTGGGTCCACCTTCCCATCCAAAGTCACCAGGCTGAGTGACACCCCAGCTCCTGTGCTGTGTGGTGACAAACACAGCACTCAGTGAGACCTGAGAGCATGAAACGGGTGGTGTTCTGCAGGACCAGGGTCAGCCCAGCTCCCACATCCAGGCTTTCATCTGGTCTTTATGAGGCACCATCAGAAAATTAGGGATAGGTAGAGAAAAGCCTTGGAATTAGGGGTTAAAACAAATAAAAAAATTTATATTGAGCCCGGTTATGAGCTGAAGAAAGGCAACATTTTATAGCCAGCCAGCTGAAGCCTCGAGAGCTTCAGCCATCCATTACAGAGGGCAGGCTGAGGGCATGTGCGTGGCCACCTCCAGCCTCCACCAGCAGCTCTAGGCGGATTAGGAAAACTGCTTTTCCTTCACGCAGGAGTCTTACTGCAGAGAAATGAAGCACTTTAGGGCACATCATAAGTCTCAGCTTGAACACTCTGCTCTGGCACTTTCCAGGCGAGACGGGAGCGCCTAGTTGGTGCTGAGCGCCGGATGCTTGGCCCGAGGGGTGCTTTGGCTCTCCTCCGTGCTGTGAAATGTGACAGAGCAGACTATGTGGGAGGCAAATTGTTTTATGGAAATTATTGGAAACCATTGTACTAAGCTGATTAACTCATTTTAACAATTTTACTTAGCTGCAACAGTTGCCCCACATGAAAAGTGCAGCTGCAAGCATTTGCACAACAGAAACGCTTCCACATGCAGGAAAGCCAGATAAGCCCCTGCCTGTCATCATTATAGCAAGAAATTTTAGTACTTTGGGGATATTAAAGGGTTATTTCTGCCTCTGTTTAAGGTTTAATCCAGAGTGTAGAGGGTAATGTTATGCTAACTGCTTTAGTCCATGTCCCTCAGGTCCCAGACTTAGCCTGGTTTTGGCAATCTTGGCAGGTAAAACGTTTGTCAGAAACATGAGAAATTGCAGGATTCAGGGCTCCCACTGTCTGACTCCACCTGGAGTCAACAGCTGCTTGTTTTACCCCCAGGCAGTATCTCTTCTGCCCTTCTCCACTTCCATGAGTTGTGCAGTATTACTCAGGGGAAATGAGGCTTTCTTCATGCTTCCCCTCTTTCCCCATGTTATTAGTCCCATAACGAGCTGCCTCTTCATCTCAAAATATGAACCTTTTGGACAGTGTTCTGCTAATTCCATGAGGGACTTGGCAACCAACAGGAAAACCAAGATTGTCTGGAATATTATCCAAACACATCGGACCATGGACCACCCTCAGACTTCAGCATTTCTCTTGGGTCACCAGTCACACACTCCTCCCTGTTAAATTAAAACCATTCTAAAACCAGTGTGGTTTTAAGCACTTGCAGCAGGGCATTTATATGGGATTTTCAGACTGATACTTCTCCATGGGCCAGTTTTGGACCTCCTGAGAGTAGGATATTGTCTCAAAATATTCCCTGAAAACCATCAAGAAGCATTGGTATCTAAACACATCAGTAACAGTTCTGCCATCTCTGCAAGCATTAGCTGCAAATCAGTTTTACCCTCTCTGGAAGTTTCAGAGCTCATGGCTGGTGCTTCTGCTCCAATTTCCTATGCTTCCAATTATAGATTTGAAGCAGCAGCAGACCTCCACCAGAAACGGGAATTGGGGTGGCTGCGTGCTCCCTCACTGCCAGCCAAGGCACAGAGCTGCTGTAGGGAACCAGAAGCTGTGGGCATGCATCTCCATGGAAATAGGTCCTTGGGAAGATCAGAGCGATGCTGGGGGTTGCATTCTGCCACTCAGTTTGTTCTGAATAGTAGCACTGTAAAAATCAATATGGCACTTTTAAAATGGATTATGAGGCAGTTAAACGACAAGTCTCCAAAGAGGAGTTGCAAATGAAGAGTGATCCCGTGGGAGTTTTTATAGAGGGCATATTCAGGAAGCTGTTCTTGGCTGTTTACCTAAGAGGTCACAACAGATAAGGAATTGAATACAAGTTCCATGTGTGATGCTCTTGTTAAAGGGGCTAATATGACCCTAGGATGTATAAATGGGAATACTGAGTGGTAGGGGGAACATATTAGCTCTATACATGACATTAATGAGACAAAATGAATCCAGTTTAACTGTCAACACTTAAAAATAATGTTGTAACACTGAGGAAGGTTGGGTGAAGAGCTGTAAGGCTGATTGAAAACATATCTTACAATGACCCAAAGGAGCCCAATCCATTTATATCATCCAAGAGGAATATAAGAGATTAATTGATCTATAAGTATCTCTACATGGAGGAAGAATATGGTACCAGAGACTACTTAACCTAGCAGACAAAGGCATATAAACCTGGAAGAGTGGAGCTAAAAAAAAATCAAGTTGAAAGTGAGGCACATTTTTCTCTTTAATGGTCTTGTAATTAACCGCTGGAGGAGCCGACATGGGATATGGTAGGTTTTCCATCACCCCAAAAGATACTTAAATTAAGCGTGGATGTCTTTCTACATGATGTAGCTCATGTATCAGTGTGGGAATTGCTGGGCAAAACTCCATGGTCTGCATTATGCAGGAGGGCAGAGGAAACCACCATGGTGGTGCCCTCTGGCTGTGAAATCTATGAAACTATCAAAGTGATGACATCTGTATAGCACATCCCAGCAGCATCCTGCCTATTTATGCAACACATGTCATGAAAAGACTCTTTTAGAAATATTTAGAGGGCTTTAAATATTTTATTAGAGATTTTTTTTAATATACTCTGCCTCTAAAACCAGGTAGATGAAATAACCTTTAAAAAATGATTAAAAAAATATCCTGAAATAGATTTCTTATACCCCCAAATCCCAGTCTTAAAGCCAGTATCTCAGGATGCTCTGGGCTTTCAATATGATGCTCCAAGGACACAGGCCTTTATTATGGTTTAAAGCTTCTATTTCATGTATTTATAGATGCTAAACTCAGGAGGGACTACTGCGAAGATCTAATCTGACCTTGTACATAACAGAGGCCACACGGCATCCCTCAATTGCTCCCAGGCCACACTGAAGCCTTCCAGATTCTTCCTTCATACCATAGCTAAGACCCAGCCTTCCCCTCCCTCCTCACGGATAAACTTCAGATCATCTCACACCTCATCGCAGCATCCTTCCTTCTGCCTCTGACAAATGAAATCTTTCCTGGCACATGTCCATTCAAATCACTGCTGCAAAGATCATTTGCCATTCCTATGTCTCCTTGCTGGCTCTCACTTTTGCCTTTTCACCAACACATCTCCTGTTCCTCCTAGTGCCTACCTCTACCTCTTCATTGCTTTTGGTATCAGCTCACTCCAGCCTCTCATGGCCTGCTTTGCTACCTTTTTTTTTCTGTATCCCCTTCTTTTTTTCCTGAGCAAGCCTCATGTAGTGTAGCACCAATTCATGTGGAAGGACCCTAAGTCACATCAGTGCTGCTAAATGAAAAGATTCTCAGGGCATTCGCACCCATCAAGGGGAGAGGGAATGGGGGTTGTGGTCAGTTCATCACACATTGTCTCTGCCACTCCTTCCTCCTCAGGAGGACTCATCACGCTCCTGCTGTTCTCCAGTGTGGGATAGTTCCCACGGGAGACAGTTCTCCATGAACTTGTCCAACATGACTCCTTCCCACGGGCTTCAGTTTTCCACAAACTGCTCCAGCACAGTCTCTTCCATGGGATGCAGTACCTTGGTACCAAACTGCTCCAGTGTGGGTCCCTCACAGGGTCACAAGTCCTGCCAGCAAACCTGCTCCAGCCTGGGCTTCTCTGTCTTTGGTCTGCAGGTCCTGCCAGAGGCCTGCTCCAGCACAGGCTTCCCAAGGGGTCACAGCCTCCTTTGGGCACCCACCTGCTCCAGCGCGGGGCCCTCCAGGGGCTGCAGGGGAATCTCTGCTCTGGTGTCTGAAGCACCTCCTCCCCCTCATTCCTCACTGACCCTGTGTCTGCAGGACTGCTTTGCTCACATATTCTCACTCATCTCTCCACTGCTGTTACTCTGAAGAGGTTTTTTTCCCCTCTTCTTAAATACATTATCACAGAGGCATTACTGACATTGCTGATGGGCTCAGCCTTGGCCATCCTGGGGCTGGCTGGCGCTGGCTCTGTCAGACATGGGGGAAGCTTCTGGCAGCTTCTCACAGAAGCCACCCCCCTGTAGTGCCCCGCTACCAAAATCCTGCCATTCAAACCCAACACAGCGTATCAGCGAGAGATTCTTGTCACTGGATTCTTGTGCAGGGAGAAATCGTTCATGTGAATTATTAAATGTCTGTATATCACTCCAAGGCATACAACAGTGTGGTACAGTTTCCCTCTAGACAGAGCCTGTATTTTAATGCTCTTCGTCCTTCTGAAAGAACCGAGCCTGATAAACTCCAGTGCAGGAGACTGGCATCCTGAGACTGTGAACAGGGGAGAGCTGGGGCACTGAGCAGGAGGTGCCACAGCAGGGGAGCAGGCTGGAAAAGTCAGACCATGGACTCAGACCAGACTTTGCTTTCTAAAGAGCTCCTTTCCCCCTGTGTGTGCATGGTGCTCTGTCTGGGGTAACAGGTAAGTGAGGAGAAAGGATGCACAGGAGAATCTACTGCCTCCACTGCTCATGCTCCATGAAAACTGACAAACATCCTCTTTTACAAAGCCTCAGTGCACAGAATTTTTTTTAACCTAATACTGCTCTACACAACAGCACAAGGTTACCTTACTTTATGTTACAGCAGATTTAATCCTTCTGGAGCCAAACTGAATAAAATTGCCAAGAACTGACACGTCTCTGCTCAGCGCTGCCTACTGGCACGCAGGCACCTCTGGACAAACAGAGAGGAAAACATCTGTCAGTAGGTGTTAATGAGACCATCACATGTAGCAGGCAAGACCCAGCCAGCTCAACAAGATCTGACAAAATTCATGTTCTCATCAGGTGATCACAGTTATCTATGGTTCCACTCAGCTGTCAGGGAATCACTCGCACATATCCTTCCTCACACGGATATTTTATGAATTTTAAGAGTTAGAAGGATGCAAATCTGCCCTTTGGGGCTCGTCTGTCAAAGCAGAGCTTTGGCCAGTACCTTGCACGGGCTTCTGCAGGAAATCAAAGCTGTATTAAAGAATGTCCTAAGTGTCCATCTCTCTGAGCCACCACAGTTGAAGCCTGGGGGGGAAAAGTACTTTTCTTTTAGCAGAAATGTGAAGTTGAATGCCCCATTGTTTGTAACTAGTCCTGATGCCATATTGTTTTTGCAGGAAGTCATGGGCAGCTTCAACCTTCATACCTGCCAGGAGTCCTGAAGGAAACACTGCTGCTGGAAAAGGTGTGTGGCATGTTTTCAGGTTGTCAGGCAATGGCATCGTGGCTTTAAACACTGGTGAGTTAAAGCAGAAGGGAGGGGAGTAGTGGGAAAGGGAGAGAGGGGAAGCAGTAGTTCACAGAGAAAATTTTCATTTAATTAACTGATAATTTACATCTCACTGTACAAATCAGAGCTAAGCATATCTGTCCAAGCCAATGTATATGACTCACAGTTCGTCAAATAAATATTCTGCAAGTGAGAAGTTACAGAAGTAAAAGTCATGAATTATCAGTTCTTCTATGCTCGTGGACAGCATGTTTTATTACACATAAATTCCATTTACAGCCATTGCAAACAGGAAAAATAGCTAAAGTCAAGTTTGCATGGATAGAAAAGTGACACAACAAGAAGCAGAGTCTAAGGATGGATTTCACCCTGTTGTGTTAGAGGGATCTCCCTGACCAGCACTAACCATCTGCAAAGTCTGTTTCCGGGCTCTGCCTGGGGATTCCTGTCCCAGCCAGCAGCAGGCAGCTGCAGCGCTGACGCACATCCTAAAAGCTGCTGTTTCCCTCTCTTGACCACCTGAGGAAGTTCAGATAGAGACTGTGGTTTATTAAAATTAATAAACCACAGATGAGCCCTACTTGCTAATGCTTCTTGAAGACGGATTCATAGACAAGTCCCCCAAAATTTTAAGAATTTCCTATGAGACACCTGGTTTGATGCATAAGCCCTTCTCTGCAGTATGCTGAGATTCTGCCATGCTACCTATGAAGATAAAAGCAGTGAATACCTCTTCACACACCTTTAAAAGTCACATCACAGAATCTGAGCTGAACAGCCAAAAAAGGAATGGCTTATTTTTAATGCGAGGTCCATGTAATGTTCACTATGAGCATAACCCTGTCCTGCTCCTGAGAGCCAACATGGGCTTTTGCCACAGCTGGTTGGCAGGCCACACGTGGTTTGTCTGCAGAGGGTGGAAAGCTCATTTCTCAGTGCTTCTTTAACATGCCAAGAGAAGCCAAGCATTTGCACAGTGGGAAAAAGAGCCGCATACCAAAACAAATCAGGTGAGACACCTCTTTCAAGGCAGCTCCTGTCCCATGTCTCTCTTCTAAAGATGCACCAAGCAGGAGGACTACACTGTATTTTTTTCTCCTCTGGAGCACATCCATGGAGTCAACAAACAGGTGGATATAAATTTAGCTGTTTAACTGACTCAACTGTTTAGAAATGTAGCAAACAAATGTACATACCAGTAGGTATCTGGAAACCAGTGTTTTCTGTCTGAGACAGCAAAATGAATGGAGAGCAATATTCAAACACTGAAAATTAGCAGACTAGGTACAAAAATATACCAGTTGCTAGGAGATGGCATTTAATCTGGAATTTTAGGCAGTAAGTAAAAATTAAGTTATAAGAAGAAATATTGTTTAGGGCAGAAATCAACCCAAAGCAAGAGGCTGTTTATGACAGGGAGCACAGCAAGGCTGCTGCCCAACCATGCGCCGTGGGGCTGGAGGCGAACGGGAACGTTATTGACTTGACCATGGGAACAAAAGCCCTGCCAGTGAAAGACAGTGAGGACAAAACTCTTGCCTGGTGGAAGTTGCTGGGAGATGTGCTACTAAAGTAAATAAGGGCTGTACTTCAACCTGCAAATATCACCTTTGCCTGTGATGGAAGTCCAATCAGAAGCTCAAATGTTGTGAAACTCAGCTTGTTCCCTCCAGTTGTGAAAATTACAGAAAAAACACAGCAAAAGTTCATTGCTTGTGAGGTTGGGTCCCCAAACCAGATTCTGCTGGTTTCTTTCACCACTGAACCCCCTACTTGCTTAATACCATTAGAATTAGTAAATGCTGGTTTTGAAGACTAGGCAATCTTGTGAAACCATATGGGTTCAACAGCAAGGTCAGCCACTCCTTACAGCAGCCCAGTCCTTGGTGAGAATTGTCCAAGTGGGACTTTAGTCCTGTTGAAATCAAGGGCAAAATTGCAATAGATCACAATAGGTCATTTTCTCCCCCCCCCCACACAGGTAAAGGGTCCTGTGTAATCTAGTCCAGCACATGGCAATCACCTACACATACAGAGGACAAACCCTGCTTCTGGTTCCTGTAATACTGCAGGTATTAGAAGCAGTGTTTGCCTTCAGCATCACCCCTGAGTAATTTCCACCTCAGACATCCCCTTGACCAAGGCTGGTAAGCATTTCTACAATACTTGGTGACAGTGATTACATTCATTAGTGGGATCAAACTATTGGGGTCCCAAGGCCAAGACAGAAATTCCAACCTTTTACAGCTTTGATATTACCTGTAATCCTGATGCTGGAGCACTGCTTGTTTAGACTTCCTTAGGCCATTGATTGTCAAAGTGATTAATAATTTTTTCTGGGCAGCAGCCAAGGATCAGAGCCCATGCTGACATCTGCAATCTACCAGAAGGCTTTAATATTGTCAGCAGAGTTATGGTAAAGCGTAAATAACCACTGGTTGAGGGGATATGATCTCCTTGCCCAGAAATCCAAAGGACTGTCCTCTCTGCTGACCCAGCTTGTCTTCCAAAGGATAACTACTGATTGCAGACATTGCTGGCTGCTTCACTGGCCTCTTCAGAATAGTTTCTGGCAGAAAGAGAGAAATGTGTGTGCTGTTACATCAGTGCTGCTGGTGGCACTGGCATCTCCTCTTCATGCAACCCGGACAGCAGAGTTGGTACCATCTGGACCTGCACACTTGCCAGGGTTCTCTGCAGTGAGCAGGGGCTGGACCAAAACTGATTGGTTGTTGTTCAATCCCTCTGACTGATCCCATTGGTTTGGTGGCAGAGTATCAGCCAATGAGGGTTGGTTGGATTTTTGTCATTACCTGTGGTTAAGAGCCCAACCACCACAATCACCAACTGCATCTCTCATATTTTATCATCTCTAGATGACCCTGCTTGAGTGGGAGGGTTGGACCAGATGCCCTCAGAGGTCCTTTTCAACCTCAGTCCTTCTGTGATTCTCTGATTTTTATGCAAGCAATGACTGCTGAACTTACAGAGTTCACTGTAAAGCTCAGCCTGAGACGTCACCTTTGGGAGCCTGCTCTTCCACCCTTGTGAGAGGCTCAGCCTGTGCTGTAAGGCTTTCCAGTTGCACCGGGGGAATCTCCAGGAGGTACCTGGAGGATGCTTTGAGGAAGAATGATAATGGTGATGTACACCACATTTAGTGCAGGAAAGCAAGAGCCCTTGCAGAAGCGCAGTGATGCGCTTGAGTCACAACAACCCCACACAACACTCCAGAAAAAGTGTTTTCTTGGTGCAGAAGTGTTTTCTTGGGGCAGAAAACACTCCAGGCATGGTGGAAAAGGACTTGGAAGTGTTGGCCAACAGCAACTGAACATGAGCCACTGTTTACCCGGATGGCCAAGAAGGCCAATGGCATCCTGGCCTGTATCAGAAACTGCAGTCAGCAGGACCAGGGCAGGGATTGTCCCCCTGTAGTCAGCACTGGTGGGGCCACACCCAAATCCTGTGTCCAGTTTTGGGCCTCTCACTACAAGAAGGACATTGAGGGGCTGGAGCATGTCCAGAGGAAAGCAAAGGAGCCAGTGAAGGGTCTGGAACACAAGTCAGATGAGGAGCAGCTGAGGGAGCTGGGGGTGTTTGGCCTAGAGAAAAAGAGGCTCAGGGGAGACCTTATCGCTCTCTACAACTCCCTGAGAGGAGGCTGTAGCCACATGGGGGTTGGTCTCTTGTCCTAGGTAATAAATGACAGGACAAAGGAAAATGGGTTCAGGTTACACCAAGGGAGGTTTAGACTGGATATTGGGAAAAATGTCTTCACAGAAGGGGTACCCAGGTACTGGAACAGGCTGCCCAGGGAAGTGATGGAGTCCCCATCTCTGGAGGTCTTTAAAAGACCTGTAGGTGTGGCACTTAGGGACATGGTTTAGTGGTGAATTTGGCAGTGCTGTGTTAGCAGTTGGACTTGATCTAAGAGGTCTTTTCCAGCCTAAATGATTCTACAATTCCATGATGGCATGACCACTCTGGGCTGCAGCCAGATTTTCTCTCAGAATGACTGGAACTGCCTTTGCTTCTGCTGGCAGCAGGCACAGATTTATCAGTGGGTGATGGAGGCAGTAACCTCCATCCCTGCCGTGTCAGGTGCAAGGGGCTAACTGCCCACACTGTCCATCTGTCCACACTGTGGCCTAGCCTGGGGCTCCCTTCAACCCAGCGTGGGGTTTGAATGAAAATGAGATAGAAAGAGAAATGTAAAAGAAGCATGTGGGAAACATTACAATTTTTTCAGCTTATTTTTAAAAGAGTGTGTCCCTGGGCTTTCAAGGCACAGCAGGAGGGTGTTGTCCATATGAAATGAATCACAAATTGAAAGAAAATCCCAAAGTATCCTTACTCTTCAGTTTGTAATTGTTTGCAGTGATTTCAACCTGGAATATTGTGCCAAAGCCAATCATATCTTGGGCTGCATTAGAAGCATGGCCAGAAGGTGATGCAGGAGCTGATGCTCCCCTTCTATTCTGCTCTTACAAGACCTCACCTGGAGTACTGCATCCAGCTCTGAGACCTCAAGTAATCCAAAGGCATGGACCTGTTGGAGCAGGTCCAGAGGAGGGCCATGAAGATGAACAGAGGGATGGAGCATCTCTCCTGTGAAGGCAGGCTGAGAGAGTTGGTGCTGTTCAGCCTGGAGAAGAAGGCTCCAGGGAGACCTTCAGCAGTCTTCCAGTGCCTAAAGGGGTTTCACAAGAAAGAGAGAGAGACTTTTTACCAGGGCCTGTAGTGACAGAGTAAGGCATAACGGTTTTAAATTGAAAATTGGATGGATTTAGATTAGATATATGGTGAGTTGACCCAGGCTGGATCCCAGGTGCCCACCAAAGCCAATCTATCACTCTCCTCCTCAGGAGGAGAGAAAATATAAAGAAAGGCTTGTGGGTTGGAATAAGAACAGGGAGAGATTACTCAGCAATTCCCCTCACAGTCAAAACAGGCTCAGCTTGGGGGAATTTGCTGAATTTATTACAAATCAAAATCAGAGCAGGATAATGAGAAGCAAACCAAATCTTAAAAACACTTTTCCCCAGTCCTTCCTCCTTCCTGGGCTTAACTTCATTATTCTCAATCTGCTCCCCCACAGCAGTGCAGGGCAATGGGGAATGTGAGTTATGGTCAGTTCATCTCCGGCTGTTTCTGCCCCTTGTTCCCCCTCAGGTAGAGTCCTTTCCACAGGAGACAGTCCATGAACTTCTTCAATGTGAGTCTTTCCCATGGGCTGCAGTTCTCCACAAACTGCTCCAGCATGGGTTCCTTCCACGGGGTGCAGTCCTTTAGGAACAGGCTGCTCCAATGTGGGTCCCTCACAGGGTCACAAGTCCTGCTAGCAAACCTGCTCCAGTGTGGGCTCCTCTCCATGGACCTGCAGTCCTGCCAGGGCTGCGGCAGGGTTCCCAGGGTATCACAGCTTCCTTTGGGCATCCACCTGCTCCAGCATGGGATCCTCCAGGGGCTGCAGGTGGATCTCTGAATCCCTGTGATCCTTCATGGGCTGCAGGGGCACAGCTGCCTCACCATGATCTGCACCACAGGCTGCAGAGGAAACTCTGCTACAGCACCTGGAGCACCTCCTGCCCCTCCTTCCTCACTGACCTTGGGGGCTTCAGGCCTGTTTCTCTCACATATCCTCACTCCAGTCTTCTCTGGCTGCAATTACTTCCAGTTACTTAGAGTAACTTTTTTGTTTCCATTCTAAAATATGTTATCACAGAGGCATTACTACCACTGCTGATCAGCTCGGCCTTGGCCAGCGGCAGGTCCATCCTGGAGCTGGCTGGGATTAGCTTGGCTGGACATGGGAGAGCTTCCAGCAGCTTCTCACAGAAGCCATCTCTATAGTCCCCTTGCTACCACAGTCTTGCCATGCAAACCCAATACAGACAGTAAATGAAATTCTTTACTGTGATAGTGGTCACAGTGTAACAGGGTTTCCCATAGAGGTTGTGGGTGCCCCATCCCTGGAAATGTTTAAGGTCAGTTTAGATGGGGTTTTGAGATTTTGAGCAACCAGTCTATTGCAAGATGACCCTGACCATGGCCGGGGCGTGGACTAGCTATTTGTTGAAGGTCCCTTCCAATCATTCTGTGGTTCCATGATTTGGCCGTGGTTTGATTTGGGGGCACTTCACAAACCTTTAAGTCAGCAACGCAATACCTAAGAAGGAAGATACTTCTGTTTCTTTTCTGGTATCTAGTACTGAAAATAAGCAACTTCTTGGTGAGATAAGTACCCTCCAAATCCAGGGACTGGTACACAGACCAGTCAGTGGAACCAGCAGCCACAGGGCTTCTTGCTCCCTGGTGAACAGGAACTTCCACATGTTAGCAGGATGTCTGTTCTTCACTCCTTCAGTGAAGCTCGCCCCTCACGTGCATGGGCTGTGGGCTGGTTGGGCCTGCTGGTCTCTGCTAACATTGGTACACAAAGCCTGATACAGTCTGGTGCCCTGGGCAACTTAGCAAAGCCAGAGTAAGCACTGCTGTTCCAACATTAGCTGAAAAAAGAAGTAAAAGCACAAGGCACTGCCAGGGTCCAGTGGCAGCATCATGTGAATTGTAAGAAATACGATGCTTTCCCTTGAGTTTCCTACTTCTCTTCTTTTAAAATTGAATGGTGAGGACATATGTGAATTTTGAGGGTCCTGCTGTAACCCCAATTGTAACTCAATGAGCAGGGGGGAGGGAGCGGAGAGAGGAGAGGTTGGTGTGCTTTTCATGTGGGGAAAAGAAGAGAACCAGGGCAAAGTATTTCTGAGGTCTACTCAAGGCTCAGTGAGGTTCCCAAACACCACCTTTGTAACTGGTTTAAAGCCACAGAAGCCAGCTATGCACACCCTGAAGGGACCAAGGTCATGCCTGTGAATAGAAGTGACTGCTAAAAGTTCCCTTTCTGCAGCAGCATGGCTCACTGAACCCGGGGAGTCTGGAGAGCTGAGCTGAGCTAGGCTCAGCCCAGCCGAGCCAAGCCCAGCCCAAGGATTCTCCACTTCCCTGGCTGAGCTTGAGGAGCCTTCTTATTTCCTCAGCAGCTTCTTTGGGTTTACACTCACCACCTATCTATGGAAATGGGGCTGGGGGCTCACACCCACTTACTCTGTGCAGCAGAGCAGGCTGTGTGGAGAAGATGGATAACTTTCATCTTGGTGATTGTGGTTTACCTTTTGATGGCCTGGATGTTTATTCCCTTATCGTGTATCAATTATTAGCATTCTCTAGGCTTCCTTCTGTCTTAATCTGATTTAAAACAGACATTTGCATTTGAAAAGTAGCTAGCATGTGTAGCAAATCCTTTCCCTTGGTTTGCTATTAATGCAGCCAGCTTTGATGTATTATATTAATGCTGTTTGCCAGGGGTGAAATCAGCACACCACCTATGGAGAGGCACTTCCTTGGTGAACCTACTGCTTTTAACCACAGGCAAAGCATCTACCTACCCTGGTGAAAAATCTGGGTGCTGACTGCAGCAGCATGGTCACACCTCTGCTCCTCTCCCTGCTGCATTCCACCTGGTTTGGGGAGGGTCAGAGGCTCTGCACTGTGCCCAGGATGACCCTGCCACCAGTGAAGGGTGGATTTATAGGAGAAGGATTAGACGTCCATTGCAATGGAGGAAGTGAAAGCTAAACACACCACAGGGCACCAAACCAGCAGGTGAGGGTTGTGCAGGGCATGAGGCAGGCAAGTGCAGAGGAACTCATGGCCAGAAGAGGACTGGGTGAGATCAGGATTTGCCTGATGGTTTTCCTGAGCATTGTAAGCACCAAGGCTGAAATGCATGTGTGCTTCAGAATTATTCAACCTTTATGTTGCAGTATCTCAGCCAGTTGAGGGATAGACTAAATCAATCCTCTGGTGGGTTCAGTACCACTATTTCCTTCTTTATTTTTTTTTTTTTATTTTTTTTTAATTGCATTGTATTGCTTACATAATTTAAGGCTTTTGGGAAGTTGTCCTGAGCCTGATTGATCTGTTTGAGCTGGTGCAAAGGGCCTATGGAGCCAATGCTCTACCCTCCTCGGGCTGGGTTCACTGCAGTGGTCAGTGATGGGCATAGGACAGGCGACCAAAGGAGCAGTGCCTGGCTTGCTCATGTGACAGTAGCAGAGGTGGCTCAAGTCCCCAGCCTCAACCCACCATGGCTGCTTGTGCAGGCTTTCCCTCTGCTCTGCTGACAGTCAAACTGCCTGAGCCTCTCCTCACCCTGCTCTGGCACAGTATTCCAGATCAGCTGTGACTCCTTGAATGGGAGAGTTTGCTCACCTGGCTCCTGCTGGCAGGGCTGGGTAAGAAGCTGTATTTCTGTGCGGCAGAGCTGGGGAGGGGATGGGCTTTGGCAAGAAGCAGTGTCAAGCAGCAGGGTCTGGAAACCAGGCTCTCCCAGAACAGCATGTCTGATCATGGCATTAGTTGAATAGAAACAGCTCGAAGTGAACTTGTTTCATCCTAAATACTCACATAGAATTTTGCACCAGGTTGACTTGGTTTGAAAAGCATTTAAGTTAAATTATTACAACTTCTGCTTCTGGATGAAACT
The DNA here is from genome assembly GCA_013400655.1 of Mystacornis crossleyi. Classification (NCBI taxonomy): domain Eukaryota; kingdom Metazoa; phylum Chordata; class Aves; order Passeriformes; family Timaliidae; genus Mystacornis; species Mystacornis crossleyi. The sequence continues at coordinate 3,447 of VYZQ01061717.1, read as the reverse complement.
TAAGAGTTTCCAGAGCTCATTTACCAAAGGGGTTGGAAAAGTTGTTTCAAGTGAACAGCCTACATTACAGTAGTAGTTATTTGAACAGGTGGGGACTGGGGGAAGTAGGGACATTAGCCAAATCATGAATCATAAACTAATCAGATTGCCACCCATGTTTGCACCAAAAGAAAAGCCATGCACGAAAATACACACATCACCAGCTACAGAACTGACTCAGCAACAACCTGAACTTTTGTTGGGGTTTGTTGGGGTAAATGGCTACACTTCAACTCGGTAGGGGCAGGAGCTCTCTCTGGAAGCCACCAGAGAGCCTGGTGCCTTTCTGACAACTCTGAAGGCCTGGGACTTCTCTGGACTCTTTGCTCCCCGTTGCATTTCTGCTCCATCCAAGCAGGGAGAAGTTTGGGGCCTTGCACTCTTTATCCTTCACAAGGTCTTTTCTGCCCACCCTTGGATTTGAGGTTCTTTCCACAGGTGAGCAGGAAAAGCGAAAGGCCCAACTTCAGATATCCCAGGAGGGCAACGCAGGGCATCCATAGCCTCCACTTCCTCCAGGGAAGCTCCTTTCTCTGGTGCAACAGAATGTATCTGGCTGTCCAGGAAGAAGTGGGTCACAGAGCAGTTCCTTGACCCATCCAAAACCCAGGTGAAGGACTGTGCAGAGTCATGCCACGGCCCAGCTATGCTGAGAGACAAGGGCTACAAGAGCTCTGCACTGGCTCTGCACCTGGGTGGGGGTTCATTTCCTCCTGGAGAACAGTCACTGAAAAGTCCCTGGGCCGAAAACAATACGGAAATTTAACTGGATTTAGAAAAAAGTAAAATAAAACTACACTATTGAAACTCTGTTAATGTTAGTGAAATTCCTTGTGTCTTACACCAGCGGGCAGAAAATCAGATCTTAAGTGCTGAGGCTGCTGGCAGATACTTTCCTGTTTGTGTGTGCAGTGGAGAAAAGTGCTTGTTTGGTGCTGATTGCAGACTATGGAATAAGAGCAATTTCTCATACCACCTCCACAGAAGCTATTTAAATAGTTCTACACCCACTTTGAAAGATGCTCAGTTAGAAAGGAGTAAATCTGGAAGTTATTACTCGTCAAAGAAAGAAGCGCCACTAAATAGGCTCTGCGAAGGCTGCCGGTGCTCTCGGGGATAGCAGCCGCCCAGGAGCTTTCCCTTCGCCAGCCTGCCTTTGCAGCGACACAGTTATTCTTAGGCAGCCTGCAGAGCAAACACACGCTGCGGGAAGAGCCCTGCGGCTCGTGTCTGAGGAGCCCTTGGAGCCGACCCTTTGTCCTAGTGAGGCTCAGGGCCAAAGCCCAGCTGGCTACACGCAGGCTCCTCGCAGGCTGCACGAGCCCCACGCGCTCCCCATCCAGCACAGGAGCGGAGGGAACAACCAGCAAAACCAAGGACAGGCCAGGAGAAGCAAGAGGCAGAGCGCTAATTAAAAAAGCCCTTATGAAATACTGGGGACAGAGCGGTGTCACGCGCAGTCATTCAATGCCTCCCTTTCCCCTCCTTGGGGATCGCCGGCCAAAAACTCACAAAGTGAAAGTGTTTGCCAGGTCTTCCCCAAAACTGGAGGTGGAGGTTTAACCCGTGGCGCAGCACCTCTGCAGGGCTTCTGGCAGGATGCTGCCCACCACTCGGCCGCTCTCCTGCTCCCCGTGCCCCTTTGCTAGACCTCCTGCCCGGCCTGTAGCGGGAGGGCCCTTCCACAGAGCAGTTGCTGGCCACGTCTCTTCTGGGGGATGTGGAGGGAAAAGTTAAACTCAGATGGGGAACTGGGCCACCAGCTCTCTGCACGGAGAGCCAGGTGGGAGTCAGGAACCTTGTCGCTGGTCACCCCCAGGTCACCTCCAATCCTGGTCACACGTGAGAGCAGCCTGGGAGCTTTCCCACCCCACCACACCAGATGTTGTTTCCAAATTAGGAATTTTATGAATTGGTGCACTCAAAATAGCCACTGAGTGGTAAGCCCTCAAATGAATCTCATACAATGCTACTGTCAGAGCCAGCTGCTTGTATTCAGACCCTCAGCACAACCATCCTGCTCTGTAACCAGCACACCAGGGTCCCGACCCTACAGCAAGTTTCAGGCAACACCTTGTTTGTCTCTAGCTTTTCCCAAGCAGAGCTCCGCTGTGAGATTAAGATCTTAATATTTATAAGCCTCTGGTTTAACTATCCATTTAATATCATGGTAAATCAGGTGCCTACACTGCTATCCCTCCAACCCACCTGAAAATCTCACCTTCTTAACAAAGGGCAGTTCCATTTTTCCTTAAAAATAAACTAATCGTAAAACCACTGTGATTTTGTCACATTTAAACAGACAGTTATTTCTGAGGATGAGAAACAGCTGTTGCAATGTTGAAGCTAAAACAGTTACATCTCTGCTATTTTAATGGATAAGAGTCAATATTTTTATTCCCATGTGGTATTACCAAGATGTGATAAGCAACCATAGCATTAGTATTAATTTGTGGAGCAAAGATCCCTTTAATTTGCCCCAATGAGGAATAATTTTAACAGAAAATTAGCATTCCACAAACAACTATTTGAAAGCCTGTTGTGTTTTCCCCCACTTTTTTCCCCTCTTCCTTTGTTTTTTGATAAAGCAACAAGACCCCAGACAAAGGCAATTTGAGGGCAGAGACAGTTTTTAAGGCAGCCTTTAATCTTTCCAGACTGGGGAGTGAATTTCAAAAAATGCTTTCCAAAGTTTAACCTGGCACTGTGGACCACTGAATAAAGGGAGAGCCCTGACTTTGCCTCCCACCAGAAAGTGAACAAATATCAAATAGGAGTCAGTTCCTCTCCCGCAGCCTTCAGGTGAAGACTTCTGCTAAAAGCTTCGCTCTTCAATCTGCGTATGATCACCCAAACCAAAGTGGCATCTGCAGGTACTTGGCATCTGTGGAAACCAGGTTCATATATACAGAGCCAAGCCTGGAGCTCCAGGCTGCCGGTTCTGCAAGGCTTTGCTTTATTCTTTGGAAATCCTTGTTGCACTTAGCCAGGGAAAAGCATATGTGTGGTACAAAGAATGGTGGTTTCAGCTAATCAAGGAACAGAGTAACAATTTTTAACTACACATGTGCCTGTCAACAAGCTCATTCAAACATCTTAGCTCCATTGTATTTTTATCCTTTTTTCCCCTAGGATCATGACACACTTGACAGTGGTGATAAATCAGCTCTCATGCTGTCCTATTAGCCAAGAAAACATTATCAATCCCATTTAGCTGGAAATGTGAGACCCACAGGTAGTCTAATAGAGTGATTACCCCAGGTAGTTACCTGTAACAAGCCAGTCTCAGGAGGGGAGTCCCATTCCACCCCCTCGGAGATGATGCTCTCCCGGAAAGTGTGGAAGTGATTTTAGGTCTCCTACTTGGGCAAACACTAAAGGCACAGAGTTACCAGATTAAAAAAAAAA
>VYZQ01061716.1:41395-54881 GCA_013400655.1 Mystacornis crossleyi | reverse complement strand
ACTACAATACAGCAACTGCAGAGAACAATAAAAGTCAACAGTTCTTTACAAAAATAACACAAGTGCCAGGTGGGGAAGAAAGAAAAAAGAGCTACACAAAACATTAGAGCAGACAGGACTGCTTTGTATTGCATAGAATCATAGAAATATTTAGGTTAGAAAAGACCATACAGATCACCAAGTCCAACTGTAAACCTAGCACTGCCAGGAACATGGCTTAGTGGTGACCTTAAATGCCACATCTACAAGTCTTTTAAATAGCTGCAGGGATGGTGACACCCACTGGGCAGCCTACTCCAATGCCTGACAATCATTTTGGTGAAAAAAATTTTCTTAATATCCCATCTAAACCTCCTCTGAAGGAATCTGAGGCCATTACTCTTGTCCTGGCATTTTTTACTTGGGAGAATAGACCAGCACCTCAGTCTTTCTTGCTGTGAGGAGCCCAAAACTGAGCACAGGATTTGAGGTGGGGCCCCACTAGTGCCAAGGACAGGGGGAGAATCACTGCCTTGGTCCTGCTAGTCACACTATTGCTGATACAGGCCAGGGTGCCATTGGCCTTCTTGGCCACCTGAGCCCATGCTGGCTCATGTTCAGCTGCTGCCGACCAGCACCCCCAGGTCCTTTTCTGCTGGACGGCTTTCCAGCCACTCTGTCCCCAGCCTGTAGCACTGCTTGGGGTTGTTGTGAACCAAGTACAGGACCTGGTACTTCACCTTATTTAACTGCGGTGCTTCACACATATGGGAAAAAAACCCAACTAGTATACTGTGGGGAGATCTCATAGTAGTCTTCATCTTCCTCACGAGGGGAAGCAGAGGGGCAGACTCTCTTCTCTCTGATAACCAGAGACAAGACTCAACGGAACAGCATGAAGGGGTGTGAGGGAGGTTTACACTGGAAAAAGGTCCTTTCCTAAGAAGATGGTTGAGCACTGGAACAGGCTCCCCAGGGAAGTGGTCACAGCACCAGTCTGCTCTCATGCACATGGTGTGACTCCTGGGGATGGTCCTGTTCAGGAGTTGGACTTTGATGATCCTTGCAGGTCCTTTCCAGGTCAGGATAACCTATGATTCTGAATCTTCAATTGTGAAATGCAGTTATGCATAACCCAAAGCAGCAACTGAAAATATGTGAAATGCCACTAGAGTGCCCTATAGAACAGGAATCCTCTACACCACGTGGTTTCATCTGTGACAGAATTAAATTCTCTTAGAAAAGCTATCCAAATGGTTTATCTACTATCAAGTCTCCGAAAGCAATCTCAGCAATCTGAGTTTGTAAAGAATTCTCACCTGCAAGTTCAACATGCACTTATTATACATATGCCTTGCATAGAGTACTAAAGTAAGAGAACTGTGCACTGTGTGCCCTTTCTTCTTGAGCGTCTTTGGCTCTAGACTGCACGGTTGACAGCAGTTCTTTCTCTGCACCACCACACCTCCTCTTCCTCCTTGTTACTGCACTTTTCAAAGCTCACACTCAGACAATTATTCACAAAATCACAGTATCAAATCTAGAAATTACGGAAACAAGAAACACTCATCTTGAACATTGTTTCCAAGGCTCCATTTTTCATCTCATTCTTAACATTTCAAAATCTCTCTAGGTCTCCAGCCTATGTAATCTGACTTTACTGAATATATTCATGTCTATGAGTAATAAATAGACAAAGTATTTACGAGCCTTGTAACTGTGAAAGTGTGTCATCTGTAACACTTCCACATTCTAAGAAAACAAGGAGAAAAAGCTGTGAAATTTGACTTCATAATACTAAATCATGAAAAAGAGCCTTCCACACCAAAGTGGACTGTCTTCTTCAACTAAAACACTGAGTGCAAAACAGTAGAAGGATCTGTCCCAAAATGCCTTCTGTTTTCACAGCTCAAGAACACTTCCACCACTGACTCACAACGTAAAGAAGAAAACAGCACTCTGAAAAAGGATTTAATATCCTTTTCAGTTCAGAAGCGATGTGATACTAACAAAGTTCAGAAAAATTACAGCTGTAAGGATGAAAACATGGGAGTACACCAGCCACCACCAAAGCACAAAATCCACTCAAATTAACTGAATTTAATACCAGCAATTAAAGTCTGTCAGGCTCTGAAGTAGATGGAAGCTTGAGCAGATGGGCTTAAGCATAAGTTTTGATATGGATTCACATATAACGCAAATATATTCATACTTGGTCCACAGTCTTTCCTTGCCTCATCCAGCGAATATCATAACTAATGTACAGGTAATACTAACTACTTCAAGGTCACTTAAAATACTTCAGATGTAATAGCTGAATACTATAATTAAATTCAAGTATAGTCAGTGTTATAAAGCACACTGCAATCATCTTATACATGCACATTCTATTTATTTAAAAGTCCCAATACCTACACTCAAAAAAAGTTAGTCTGTGATTAGTTGCACAAAACAACAGAGAGTAAGGCAGCTTTTGGTTAGGTATACTATTAGAATACGAAGAGTGAAAGAGTAGGTCAGATTTAGCTAAAATTTTAATGGCACCACTAAAGAGATGGCAAGAACCACATATTAAAGTGAAACAGTCTTCACTCAATATATACTTTCAATAGGTATGTATGTCTAGTTTTGCATTTACTCTTAGTAAATATGCTAATATAATCCACAGAAAGTGCCAAACTGTAGCAACAGCCTTCCACAACAGGGTAGAATAATTTGTACAGAGATGGAAAGATAATTATTAAATAATCTTAAAAAAAACCCAAATACAAAGATGACCACTAGATCTTTAGAACCAAGTGCATGAGTTATTAAGTAACAGATTGTTAGAAGTATTTACAAATGACAGAAAAATCGAGAGCCAAATTTTGTCTTTCACTTTTGAGTTCTATTCTAATGATAGGACTTCTTCACTCGTACATAAAACATAGCCAGATCACACATAGTCATGTCAAAAATTAACAACTGTGAGTTAATTCCCTAATTTTGTTATGAACAGCTCAAAAGGTGAAACACATTCTTCCAGAATAATACGAAGGGGGCAAACTTCTGCTCTGAATAAGGTATAAAACAGTGACCCAAACCATTTTCACTAAGGAAATGGGGTGGGGAAAGAGCAAGAACCACTCTCCAAACACATAATGAATATGAGTGTAAGGAAGAACTTCCACCCTATGCTACATTGTGTTACGGATTGAAATGGGAAAAGCACTGAGGTCTGGTGAAAAAAACCTGATGCTTTTGCCAGGTAGGCATTGCTTATAAAACAGATAGTGAATATTTTTTGTTTGGCTTTTGAAACTTTCATCTAACATCACATAATACTTGAACTTCAAAAATTTCAGCATTTTAATGTTTTCTTCACTACACAAAAAAGCTGAACCCAAATTCTGCAGCACTATGATACTTGTGTAAATTTGAAGGTACAATTAAACTAATCCTCAACAAAACTGAGTTTGTTTGTTAGTCAAGATTATTATGAACTACAAATTAATTCCTATAGTAGTAAAATTCTGAGGGGTTCTATTTTAAGTCCAAACACTGGACAACTATGTCATAATTATTGGCTAAAGTTCACAATAAACTAACTAAATAGCAAGAAAATTTTCTACAGCTTTAGAGAAAGAGCTAACTTTCTTCAAGAGGCACTAAGTCAATGCTTGTTCCTCACTTTCTTATGCACCTTTCAAAACTGGAGTGCTAATAACAGGAAGGTATTTTTCTGATCATTTTTAATGAAATCTCTTTTAAAAACCTTACCTCAGTTATTTTTGGAGGAGAACTGGTAGCAGATGCACTTTCTGGCTTAGGAATGCTATCAATTAGCTCCAAAATACTTGTCAGCTTCTGGTCTGATATTTGGATAGAAAGTAAAGGCAACTGTCCAGACAGTTTGAACCTGTTTTTTAGAAACCAAAGTCAAAAGTTCCACAGTTAAAATAATCAATCTTAAATTTTTTTTCAATCAAACTTTACATTAATTTTCTTCATTTGTAAAAATCTGCTACATTAAACAACAATTCTGGTACTAGGTTTTGCTCTAAAACTAACATCTTTCCACTCATTTTTTAAACAAACTATGCTGTTCTATGCAGACAGTTCCAAAATCTCTGGAAAGATGTAATTCTGGGTTTACATGACAGTATACTTTTAAAAACTGAAACATAAAAGAACAGATACACGTATACTAAAAATACAATTTTACTTATATGTAACTGATGTGAGCATAATACCCTAAACTATACCTACTAAAATTTACAGTTTAGGGGATTCTTGCTGACACAAAAACTACAGTTAACTTTTAACATTTGTACCCAATGCGACATAGAGAAAAATTAGGGAGAAATTTTCCAGATTCAGTTCGGACACATTAACTGCCAAAGCACACCTGGCAGCCGAGGCAGTTAGACAGGTAGTATTGCAATACTGCAACAGGTGTTCTCATTAAGAGAAGACATTCCTTAATCCAGGTTATACCTGCATAACTTTGAGAGGTGTCAATTACAGATCTACATTAAAATTACATCATTCTATGATCATAGAAATAAAATCTCACCTTCTAGCATAAAAACATTTCTGTGAATTGCATTCCCCTTATCTGACCTTCTTCACCCAACAGAGAAAAAGTAAGGAGGGAAAACATAAGACCTTTTTTAAGAATCGAAATTCAAAATCTGGCCTCCCAGGTTTCCAGAAGGTGGCAGCATTACACCACACAATTATTGATTATTATTAACAGTCATATTTTCTTCTGATTAGTACAATTTCCGTAACTAACAGGATTTTGCTAAATAAGCCTAAGTGCAAGCTCAAGGCATTAAGAGCTGTTTCCTGGAGAAGTGATCAATAGCAGGTAAACTAACTACAGCAATAAGCCAAGTCAAAAGAGAGGGAGTATGACAGCACATTACTTTTCAAAATATATTTTGATATTTATAAAAGAGATTTTAAGTTCAGATTTTCACTTCCTTGGTATGTTCAGTGAGAACTGAAATATAACTATTAGTAAGACGGAATTAGAAGAGGCAGTAATATATTTAATAAAAATCTTTAAATGTACTAAACATACTACTGTAACATTCTATCACCTTTTCAATATCTAAAAACATCTTTAATTTACTTTCTATTTTTCTAGATAAATGTATTCTACTTCCAAGATTTACATATAGCCAATGCAAAAGAGCTCCGATAGGACTAGATTCTCATTTTTTTCTCTTTTTCACTCTCAAAGAAGACATTTACCATAAAATTTCAAAATTGGGAAAAATACGTACTTGGGCATTCTTGCATCTGTAACAACCATAGCCCTGCTAAATTCCAGATTTACATCCAAAGGCTGCAAGATACACTGAGATGAATTTTTTAGCTTCCGAGCTTCTTGCCAGTTCTCATCTAGAAGAGCAGAGAAAACCTACTTTAAACATTGAAAGAGATTTGTTCTCAGTACACATCTCAGAATTCAAGTATCTGATATTAGTATATATGGCTAAAAATTCAGGTGCCACAATCTCTTTTACAGTTTTATCAATAGATGTGTATTATACATGATCTAAACTTCAGACATACAAGACTTATTAATAATTTCTTCCATTCTCATGTACACAGCTACCCCATCCATGGGGTAGACTTCTAAGGACGCAATTTTTAATATGCATGGTACTGGGAGTTTAGGCTCTTGATTCTCCCCTGGAACCAAAGGATAAAGAATTAAATGGTTAAGACTTCTCTGATTATGACTAACTCTATGTTTTTGTTTCTTTACCCTCAAAAGATCATCAATCCTACAACTACTTGTGGATTCTGCTTTGAATCTGAAGAAAAGCAAAGGCACTGGAGGAAAATACCATAAACAAAATAATTAGTCTTACATTTATTTTGCAACAAATCAAATGAGATGTCTTCAGCAAAAGGGATTTTACTATAAATTTGCTAAGACTGGAATTGAAGTCCTAAAGGAAACTCGTAACACTTTCATAGTACTGAATTTAGAACAGTTACATTTGATGAAGTACACTCCAAAAGATTCTCCACTGCTTCAACTAAAAATATGAGGCACAACAACCACCACATTATACTTAGTCACATAAAGAAAGATTACCTTCATGAATACTTACCATGTTTGCTATATAGTAACTGCATACTGCTGAGCTGGACATCAAAACTGTCATAAGCTCTTGACATTATATCTTCAATAGTGCTTTGTCCTACTTTGAGTTCTGATAAATCAGAACGACTTTTGCTTGTCATCTTAAAATAGGTCAAAAAAAAAAAGGCATAAATCATTTTCAAAAACATTCAAGGCACTAGTTCTACACATACTTGTTCCTACCACAACAAATGATTAAGTCCTCACTATAAGGTCACAGAGTCTTACAACTACCACAGCACAGCAAATATCTAAAATTCCTAGCCTGCACCAAAACAAAAAACAGAGTATTAACACCATTTCTTCTTCAAAGAAACAAAAAGCCAATTAAAATACACTGTATACTCTTTACAGAACAGTTTTCTTTACTAAGTGCTTATACTCCAAAGTATAAAGTTTCAAGCCTTTTGTAATCAGTAATCATTCAGAATTTTATATATAAAATATTACTGCATTAATAATCAACTCTGACACATGAAATTTATTTCAGAACCCTGCTGAATTCAGTTGTGACATATTAGAGAGGAAAAGATGATTTGGACTGTTCATCATCAATGTCTTTCCTTCAATATCAGTCAATATTCCTTTAATTCAGCTTTGGGACACCCATACTTCTTAGGTATTTCACATTTGTATGTGCCCTCCCTGAGGTTCATCTCTGATGAAATGTGTATGTCCTCATCCTTATATGTCTAATAATTTTGGATTCATATTTGGTTTTGTCAAATCCAGGTAATATTCACGAGAACTAAAAGAGATTTAGAAACTAGCATCTAAGACACAGCGTTTACTTTTCAGTACTACTGGACTATAAGCCCATTTTAACTTTTATGTTAAAGATAACTTGGAGATTCAAATTCAGAATGACTAAATTAATAACCCTATTTGTCTACACTCAGACAGAGCTTTAATTTTATATGCCATTTTTCCTCCTGGGGCTTGATCTTTTCCAGTATGCAACTGAAGGAAAAAGGCTATTTGTTTCGTGTTAAACATAGTCACTCAACAAACAACCTACCTCTCACTTGAGCATACGTCACTCAAAGTGAATACAGAATTAATAATCATATCCTGAGAGACAACTGAATTTTCTCTTATGGCATTTCTAATTTCTATTAAATCAGAAGAACCAATCCAGGAGTCATGTTCAGTACAAAAACTACTCATCCATTTCAGGAAAAAGGTCTCACAGACACACTGAAGTCTGATTTTGAAATGTACTCTTCTATGTAATTCTTCAAAGAGTAATTTTGTGTGGGTGGAAAAGGAGGTGGGCTATTAGATGTAGGATTAGATCCAGGAGGCTGTCTCAAGCACAGAAACAAATAGAAAGTGCCAACTCCACAAACTGCCTACAAATAACCAACATTCAGAAGAGCTGGTGAAATTATTTCTCACGGAAATAACTTGGATTTACAACCACACCACATAATTTATGGTATCTACAGAGCAATCTTCTCACTAATTCTACTTTCTGAAGCAATCCAATACATTCTTTTTAAACATGGCCAACTGCAAGGTCCTGCACCTGGACTGGGACTTGGACAGCCCCTTTTGCCATGGCACCACCATGAATGATGCAGCTGATCAGACAGAGCTCTGGTAGGAACATGCTGCCACCCATGTGCCAGGCTGCAGGATGTGCCTGACTCTTATGCCAACACCAGACAGCAGCAGTGAGAACACCTGTGGGAGGTGTGTCCAGGTAGAGAATTCCTCTACTTAGTGACACAGGTCAGGGAGGAGGTCAGCAGGTTGAGCTGATCAACAGCTGTCTGAACATGAGCCAGTGTGTGCCCAGATGGCCAAAAAGACCACTGGCATCCTGTAACAGAAATAGTGTGGCCAGCAGAACTAGGGACGGGATTGTCCCCCTGTACTTGGCACTGGTGAAGCTGCTCCTTGAATACTACACTTAATTTGGGTCTCCTCACAGCAACAAAGACATTGCAGTGCTGGAACACGTCCAGAGAAGGGCAGCAGAGCTGGGGAGGGATCTGGAGCACAACTCCTCTGAGGAGCAGCCAAGGAAGCTGGAGTTTCTTAGTCTGGAGAAAAGGAGGCAGAGAGGGGCCCTTACCTTAAAACTACCTGAAAGGAGTCTGTAGCCCTTGAGCATGTAGGTGGGGAGTTAGTCTTTTCCCCCAAGAAACAAGCAACTGAACATGCAGAAACAGCCTCAAGTTGTACCAGGGATGGTTTAGAATGGATGTTAGTAAAAATTTCTTAATTGAAGGACTTGCCAAGCACTGCCCAGGGACATGATTGAGTCATTGTCCCTGGAGGAATTTAAAAGCGATGTAGACATGGCACTTCGGGACACAGTTTAGTGGTGGACTTGGCAGGGCTGGGTTAATGGTTGGACTCAAGGATCCTCAAGGTCTTTTCCAATCTAAGTGATTCAGTAGTTCTGTGATCAAGATAAGCTGCTAACAAGGGGATTGACAGTTGCTCTATAGAGCAGGGCCCGGGGGTGCTGGTGGATGAAAAGCTGGACATGACCCACCAGCGTGCACTTGCAGCCCAAGAAGCCAAACATATCCTGGGCTGCATTCAAAGCTGTGTGGCCACCAGGGCAAGGGAAGGTATTCTGCCCCTCTACTCTGCACCTCACCTGGAGTACTGCAACTTGTGGGAGAAGGTCCAGAGAAAGGCCAGAAAAGTGGTCAGAGGGACAGAACACATCTCCTCTCAGAGTGTTGCTCAGCCTGAAGAACAGAAGGCTCTGGGGAGACTTTTCAGCAGCCTTTCAGTACTTAAAGTGGGCCAAAAAAAAAAAGATGGGAACAGACTTTTTACCAGGACCTGTTTTGACATGTCAAGGGGTAACACTTTAAGAGTAGATATAGACTAGATATAAGGAATTTTCTTACAGTGAGAGTGGCAAGACACTGGCATGAGTTGCCCAGAGAAGGGGTAGATCCCCATCCCTGGGAACACTGAAGGTCAGGATGGACAGGTGGCTGAGGAACCTGATCTAGTTTAAGATGTCTCTGCTCACTGAAGGAAGGTTAGACTTAAGGACGTTTAAAGGTCTCTTCCAAGCAAAACCATTCTATGAGTCTAACTGAAATCACATGTTCAGAAAGTAATTATGTGGAAATTACATAGAAAACTTACCTTATTTAACAAGACTTTAAAACTTGCAACATATTCTTACTAAGAAAAGAGACAGCAATCTAAACAGATACTAAGTGGCAGAATCATCTTACAGAGAGTACAATTTAAAAAAAAATTAAATTGCCTGTACACATGTAAGATCATTTATCCTGAAGAACACAAGTTCATCAATGAGTAAGAAAACTCACTAAGTTTATTTTTCCGCGAACCTGGTGGGGGGACGGGTGGTTTGTAACCTATTCTCCCTCTCGGAGGATATATTTCTAAATTTGGCTAAACCAGGACAACTGCTAATAATATGGAGAAAGTCTCTTCTATGATTTTGTAGTGATAAACTATAATTTTAAATACTTCATGCAAGGTAAAATTCAAAAGATAAATTATTATCGCAAACATATCTCTAATTTTATCCAAATTCTTGTAAAAATTGCCAGTATGTTTATTTTTCTCATTTTAAAGTAAACCCAGTGATTAAGGGGTAAGTAATAATTATATTAAAAATAAGAAAACCATTTAATCATGTGAGAAAGAAGTTCACTATTTTATACTGTAAGGCAATGAAAAAAAAATCTTAGACATTTTGCATGTAACAGTCCAAAGCATCAGCAATAGTTTCATACTAGGGGAAGAGTATTTTCTAGCAATTATTTTGTATTGAATCCACTGAGAAGAGTTCGGTAACTTCTGCCTTGACTAGAAAGCACTTTAAAATAAATACCTAATACATAAACTGCAAGAGATACTTTTACTTAATCACTACCATAAAACACAAATTAAGAAACTGAAAGGCTGAATTATCATTTTCAGTAAATTAGTGCATTAGGCAAATACATACTTTAAAACTACCAAGATCCAGAAGTAGCAAATTTGATGTATGATCATAGAATCCTTCTTGTGGAACAATGATGTATGAAGCCATGAGGTTAATATTCAGGTCAAGAACTTTCTGGGTTTCAATAATATACAACAAACCTGGAAAAAAAGTACAATTAGTAAATATAAACAAACACAAGTAATTCATACAGAACCTACAGGATTAAAAGAAAGATAAAAAGAACATCAGGTCTAATTTTAAATAAATTCTGTATGCTAGATAACTAAGAAACATATGATCTTTGTATTTTTTCTGAACCAGTCATTACAGGCAGTCCTTAAAGAAGCAATGAGTAGATGAAATGATGATAGCAAACAGTGCTGAGAAGTACAGACAACAACATGACATACGTAAACTCAAAAAAGTTTCCCACTGAGCAGAGATTAAATGAGAAGAACTGGAATGTGAACTGCAACTTTGCAGTTCGTGAGCTAACCCACTATGCTCTGCAGATTTAGAAACTTAATTGCTCTAGATTTACTTACTGGGAGTATCCAACTGCACTGCTCAAACTAGTGTTTGTAAATACCGAGATGCAGAAATTTATGCTAACTCTGCAGACAAGCATCTCCATCTTAAGAAACCAAAGGTATGCAAATATATAATCTTAAAAAAGTATGTTTGAAAATCATGCAATTAGTTGGGAAAATCAGACAGTCATAAGATTTGAGATCAAATTCTGCTTTTTTGCTCAGCTGAAGACGAATGAATGGTATTGCTTCAAATTAGCCTGGAAACTGCTTTATGATCCAGCCACAACCCACTAAGTATTTACCATGTACAACAAGCTGATGATCACAGAAGTAGAGATAATGAATTATGAAGATGACAACATGACATTCAACACATCCACTGGTAAGAAAACAATTAAAACTGTTACATTATGAAAGATTGTTCTGCCAAGGAGAGCTAGGCTAGTCAGTAAAGAATTGGATGGCAACTATATTTCAGGATTTGCAAGACAAAACAACTTGGAATTTAAAAAAAGTAAGATTTTTTCAGATTGCCCCACCTAGCTAAATTTGAGTGATGTAGAAAGGTCAAGCAAAAATTTTCTTGTTTCTTTTATTTGGGAAGAAAATGTAGCAGAGTCCATAAAGTGACCTCTGGTAAAACAAGCTTTTGTAATGTCTTTTAGTGCTGAAAATCATAACTATGCTGATGTATCAGGTTCCTTCACTTTTGCAGTTCACTCCTGTATTTTCCAGCTATCTTCTACTGCTTCAAAGAAAAGTGTTAAGAACTCTTTCTTGAGGACTGCAGGTCTGAACATATTAATTACATTCATATATTTCAATTTTTCTTATTCTACCTCTGAGATTAGCATAGTTCCTTGCCACAGAATATTCTGCAGATCAAATTTTTTTTCCCTGGCAATTCTCTAAGACTCAGACAAATCTGATTTTACAATCAATGTACCACATATTTTTAGACATTCCCACCAAATTTTTCATTTGTGACTGGAACAAGGTTTTAGGTTACTCTGGGCAACTCAGCATTCTCATGAGGCTACAAACAGTGCCGGGTATACCTCTGTAGTAATGATATGCTTAAACTTTAATAAACACAGAGCATGATTTCACATTTCCACAAAAAAAAAAAACTATGATCAACACCACTGTATTTGGTGCTAATGAGCAGAGAACCCAGCATGTTTTATCTAAGCAAATTTAAAATTCCATCTTAGAAATGAACAATGAACTGTATCAATATACTCAATATTGCTCAAGAGATTTCTGAAAGAAAAGACAAGCAAACTGACCCACATAACTCTGGTTAATCTGGTATTAGTCATTAATTAAATAGTTTAGTCAAAGAAGCACTAATGAACAAAAATATCATTGATGCTTAATATTCCTCCCTATACTAGACTGATAAAAGCAATCAATTAAAGAAATATTTTTCCTGAGTTTTCTTTAAATTGTTTATCACTTGAGTATTCAGATTTTTTTATACTTACAATTTAATTATTAATAGATTGCAAAATTAAAAGAGGCTTAAGAAAACATCCATTGTTCGTTCTTTTCCCTTTAAAAAAAATTTTATATATGAAATCTCCCCTCAGCATCCACTCCCACCCCCATCCACAGGGACAGGACACTGTGCTGGACACATCTCTGATTTACAAAGCCTCAGACATGCTTACTAAAACAACAGATCTCAGTGTTAGTCTTCACAGTACTCAACACTTGCATCCATTTCTTAAAATGTAAGATCTCTAGAGATAAACAGGATGAAATGAAAACTAGTGAAAGAACTGTAAAGCTGAGCAGCTGCAAGGCAGATAAATAGAGTTTATATAACTTGAACTGAGTCAATCCAAACAAAATCAATATTCATCAAGGAAGTCAGAAAATCAAAAACACCTATACAAAGGCATAATGTCCTGAAAAACAAGAAATCTGAAAAGGATTTAGAGGTTAACTTAGAGGACTAATATCTCAGTATCAGTATTTGAGGAGTATTAAATAACCAATGCCTTTTACATATCAGATGAACAAAACAGAAGACTTTTAACAACAAAGACTTTTAACTCTGTATGGAGTAAAAATACTGAAAGACTATCTATGGGTTTGGAACATATTTTACAAATAAGTATAAATAGCTGAAGTTAAAAAAGATACCAACATAAAATTATTCAATACCTAGAATAAACTGATTGTAATAAGATTGAATAATTCAACTTACTGAGGTAGTGTGTTAGAAAGGTATGACTTGGATGCATACATCTCTATAGGGAAAAATACAGTTTTCACACTCCTAGAATCTAAAATTTGTCTGAGTGTGCCATCAAAAGAGCATGCAGCACTTGCCTGTGGATGTTTTTTCACGGAATTCTTCGAGTTTCATCAGAGTTGCTGATGTCAATTGCTCTAAATGTACATCTTTTGGAGGTCTGAAGAAATCCACTAAACTATTTACTGTCATCTGTTAGAAAAAACCCATGGTATATTTACTATTAACTAGGATTTTTGATGATTTATAACTAATTCAAATATTTACTTACTGCATCATATACTATTTCCAGTGGTTGTGATTCTATCCTAATCCTCTGATCTGCTTTCTCATCCAAAGGATTAGTCTCAAACATTATGCTTAAAAGTGAGGTACTCTCATCTGAATAGACCGTTCGAGAAGACAGGAGACAGGGTGTACACTTTTCTCGAGACACGCCTGTAACTTCAAGAGAGGTAATTTTTGTTTCAAACCTGTAAAGAAACGTAAGCAGACTTCAGATGCAACATTCACCTGGCTAAGTACAATTAGATGGTAAGAGTATAAAAAAATCAGATGGGGGAAAAAAGAGACTCATGGCCATGCTTCACATTGCAGTGGAATGAACACGCATACTTGCAAAGTTATAGATC